>CAOLHI010004488.1:0-112533 GCA_948474755.1 Ctenosaura bakeri | reverse complement strand
CAGAGAGGGAAATGTGAGTAATTCTATCCCTTCTCCCAACGGTGTGAAGCAAGGCTGTGTCCTAGCTCCAACTCTCTTTAACTTTTATATTAATTCTCTGGTGTCATCATTAGCAGAAGTGAATTCTCATCATCCCACACTATCAAATAGGCCTATTTCAATATTATTGTATGCGGATGATGCAGTCTTATTATCACTGACAAAGGTTGGTTTGAAACATATGTTGAAATCTCTAGGAAATTATTGTAGTAATGAATTGCTGAAAATTAACTATGATGAGACCAAAATAGTAATACTTACAAAGAAGAGACTTAAGTATAAATGGCAAATTAACAACAATCCAATTGAGCAGGTGTCTACTTATCAGTGTCTTGGCATAACTTTCCATTCGCGAGGAACATGGCTTGCTCAACAGAAGTATGCAATTATGAAGGTGCAAAGATCCAGCAAGGCCCTACTTTCCTTTTTTTACAACAAGGGGGGCAATATATCCCCTCAGCCATACAGGTGTTTATATCTAAGGTAGTCGCACAACTCCTTTATGGTTCAGAAATATGCAGTGTTGTTAATACATACCCATACAAAGTAGTACAAACTAAATTTTTGAGAACAATTCTTGGTCTTCCTAGTTGCATATCAAATATTATCTTAAGATTGGAAACAGGTGTAATGTCCATCGATGCTCGTATATGGCAGCGTAAATTTAATCTGTGGCTAACCATGTTGTTTGCCCCGATAGGTCTCTCCCCATTAATTCTATCTGACTCCTGTCAATCTAAAGGGAAGCAAACAGTAAATGCAAAACTGCTAACCCTAGGTTTCTCTGAAAAATCAGTTTTGGCATTGGGCTATGATAAAGCTAAATTAGCAATTTCCCAACGTATTAGAGACATTGACTTGCAGAATCATCTAAGTTATACTGATTATATAATTAATAGTATTCCACTTGCTCCTGCTAATTATCTGTTCAAACTAACCACACCCAAACTTAGAAGAGCATTTACATTAGCAAAATTAAACTGTCTTCCCTCGAAAGTGCTGGAAGGAAGATTTAAAAAGATCCCCTACTCAGAACGGATATGCTCTTGTGGAAAGAGGATCCGATACCGGTGCAGGCCACGCAAAGAAGAATGTCTGCAAATTGCTTAACACCCTGACCCTAACTTTAACCCCGCAACCATCACAGACATGCTGCTTTTTTCCTCAACCAGGGACAAGGAATGTGTAGCCCCCGGCAAGTGCCCAGCATTTTTGACATGGACTTCCCATGGACTTCATCCACATCATCAGTCCTGCGGAGAGGCAGATTCACAGCGGCACGGAGGGGTGGAGGGAGGGGGGACAGGAAAGACTCACAGCTGTAGCACCCCCCACCCCCCCACCCACCCCCAATCTCCTCAGTACAAATTTCCCTGCCTTCACTCTTTACAGGCTTCTGCAAGAACGTGGACCCACACAGCTGTGAACGCTTCTGACATTTCCGGTGAGGAAGGAGGTCTCCAAGAAAAGTGAGCCCCCAGCGCCCTTCCTGGCCTTCAAGGGGCCTCTGATTCCCGTGACCCCAGTACCCGTGACAGGGTCCACAAGGGGAGGGGGCAGCAGCCAAAGAGTTGCCACAGGCTTCCTCCAGTGCAAAAGGGGCCCAGGCGGTTGCTCTGAGGCTGCCACAAAGCCGAGGAAAGGATTCCGTTGCCATGGAGGCGCTGAGGTTTCCAATGATGCCAGGTGTGTGTGTGGGAGGTGCAACTGTCCCTCACCATCCGTTTCCAGGCAGATGAGAGGAGAGAGCAGAAGGGGACGGGAGGGGAAGGTGGTGTTCGGACTCAGTTTGGTGAGCATCCCCCCCACCGCCATGAGAGAGAGAAGGGGGACGGGGGTCTCAATCAGGATGCTGAATCAGTTGCTGGGGGAGGTCACCTCCTTTTCACCAGGGAGGAACATAGCTCTTGCCTCACCCACCCGGTTTGCTCCTAAACTCTGGACGTGCAACCCTCACGCTCCACATCCACCATGGCGATCCTGGGCAGGGGTGAATCCAGGGCTGGGCAGGACTGGCTCCGGGAGAAGGCACAGCCACCCCGTCTCCCCTCCTCTGCTGCCCTAGCAAGAGGCTTCCAGCCCCAGGGGGCTTTTGGAATGGCAGGGACAGACTTAGAGCCGTGCTTCTTAGCCTTTTCTTTACCAGAGAGCCCCAGTAAGTATAACTTGTTCTCTGGGACCCCAAAGACTTAAGATTTAAATAGTTAAATTTAGATTGAACTATTCCAATATTTATTTATTTATTTATTTATTTATTTATTTATTTATTAGGCTTCTGGAGACTCAGAAACTGGGCTACCTTGGGCAAGTCACATTCTCTCTGCTTCAAAGGATGGCAAAGGCAAACCCTCTCTGAACAAATCTTGCTTAAAAATATACCTGTGATGAGTTCACCTTAGGATTGCCATAACTCTGAAGTGACTTGAAGGTACACAAGAACAAAGTGCCGCTGACAGAGGGAGGCTCTTTCTAGCCATCGTGTCTCCCCCTTTTAAAAGTGACCTATGGTGACCCTAAGGCAAACCTATCACAGGGGCTTTCTTGGCATGGTTTGTTGCCTTTGCCTTTCTCTGAGGCTGAGAGAATGTGACTCCCTTGGGGGCACCCAGTGAGTTTCCATGTCAGACTGGGGATTCAAAACCTGCTGTATAGAGTCATAGTCTGGGAGTGTGCACACGCCAGCCACTGTGTCCCTCCCATCAGGGACATGGCATTGGGGCATGAAATGTTGAAACCGCTCCCTTGTTTGCAAACAAGAAGGAAGTTCGGGCATGTCTACGTGCCTGCCACTGTGTCCCTTGGCACCCACACTCCCTGTTGCCATGTCCCTGACAAAAGGGAAATCATAGAATCATGGAGTTGGAAGAGACCTCGGGGCCATCCAATCCAACCACCTGCTATGCACGAACACACATCAAAGCATTCCCAACAGATGGCCATCCAGCCTCTGCTTGAAAACCTTCACTCTACCACACTTCCAGGCAGCAGGTTCCACTGCTGGACAGCTCTGACCATCAGGAAGTTCTTCCTGAGCTTCAGGTGGAATCTCCTTTCCTGCAGCTGGAATCCATTGCTCCTTGTCCTGGTCTCTGGAGCAGCGGAAAATAAGCCCTCTCCTCCCTCTATGTGGCATCCCTTCAAATACTTAAAACATGGCTACTATGTCCCTTCTCAACCTTCTCTTCTGCAGACTAAACATCCCTAGCTCCCTCAGCTGCTCCTCATAGGGCTTCATGGCTTCCAGACCCTCCACCACTTTGGTCACCATTCTCTGGACATACTCCAATTTGTCAATATCGTTCTTGAAATGAGGTGCCCAGAACTGGACACAGTATTCTAGATGAGGTCTAACTAAAGCAGAATATAGTGGTACTATTACCTTCTTCGATCTAGACACCAGACTCCTATTGATGCAACCAAGAATCGCGTTGCCTTTCTTGGTCGCCGCATCACATTGCTGACTCATGTTCAGCTTGTGGTCCACCGAGGTTCCTAGATTCCTTTCACATATACTGTTATCCAACCACATGTCCCCCACCCTATATTTGCACATTCCATTTTTTCTGCCTACGTGTAGGACCTTACATTTCTCTCTGTTGAAATTCATTTGTTAGCTCCTTCATCCAAGTCATTGATGAAGATGTTGAACAGCCCTGGGCCCAGGACAGAACCCTGTGGCATCTCACTGGTCACTTCTCTCCAGGAGGAAAGGCAGCCACTGGCGAGGAGCACCCTTTGGGTTTGGTTGGTCAACCAATTACCAATCCACCTGACAGTAGCCCTGTCCAGCCTGCCTTTTACCAGTTTCTTTGCAAGAATGTCATGGGGAACTTTGTCAAAGGCCTTACTGAAATCAAGATATGTCCACAGCATTCCCTTCATCTATCAAGCTAGTAACTCTACTGTAAAAAGAGATGAGGCTAGTCTGGCATGACTTGGTTTTAAGAAACCCATGTTGACTTCTAGTGATCACGGCATTGCTTTCTAAGTAATTACAAACTGTTTAATGATCTGCTCTAAAATCTTTCCAGGTAGTGATGTTAGGCTGACTAGGTGATAATTATTTGGGTCCTCTTTTTTTCCCTTTCTGAAGATGGGGACAACATTTACCCTCCTCCAATCTGCTGGGGCATCTCCTTTTCTCAAAAAATTCTCAAAGATTATTGCGAGTGGTTCAGAAATGACTTCTGCCAGTTCCTTTAATATCCTTGGATGTAATTCATCTGGCCCTGGGGACTTGAATCCATCCAGTGTAGCCAGGTATTCCTGTACTAGCTATCTATTCTGTGCTGCATTTTCCCCACTTCCCCATCTGCTCCCCACCTCCCGGGTTGAGTACTTTTTTTCTTTTTGGAGAAAACTGAGGCAAAGGAGGTGTTGAGTAGTTCTGCCTTTTCTCTGCCCCGTTAGTGCTTGGCCATCTTCTCCACACAATGACTCTATTATTTACTTGTTTTTCCTTTTCCTGCAGACACATCTTAAAAAGCCCTTTTTATTGTTGTTAATCTCTCTGAAAGCCTGAGTTCATTCTGTGCTTTAGCTTCTCTGACCTTGTCCCTACATCTCCTGGCTATTCGCTTGAATTCCTCTCTGGTGATTTCCCCATTCTTCCATTTCTCGTACACGTTTCTTTTGACACTTACCGGTAACTCAGCTGAGAGTTCTTTCGTCAAGCATTCCAGTTTCTTTAGGCACCTGCCATTTTTCCTCCTCATTGAACAGTTTTAAATTGTGCCTTCAGAATCTCACTTTTAGAAAAATCCCATCCATCATGAACTCCCTTCTCTTTCACTATTCTTGACCACAGAATTTCGGCCAGTAATTCCCTAAGTTTATAGAAATCAGCTTTTTTAAAGTCTAGAATGCGTGTCTGACTACACTTGGCTTCTCCTTCCCACTGAATGACGAATTCCAATAGAGCATGGTCACCCCACCCAAGGATCCCACCACTTCCGCCCCATTAACAAGCTCATCCCTCTTGATCAAGATCAGACCTAAAATAGTTGATCCCCTTGTACCCTCTTCCACCTTCTGGACCATGAAATTGTCTGCAAGGCAAGTGAGGAAATGAGGAAATGGTGACAGGTCTGTGCGCTCACCCAAACTGTTCGCTCATTTGCAAACAAGGAGGCAGTTTTGGCATCCACACCCTCCTCACTGCCACTGTTGGTGGTGCAAGGCTGCGCAGGTCCCTTGTGAGGGCTCCACAGACCCCCCCCCAGGAGTCTGCAGACCCCAAGTTAAGAACCACTGAGCTAGAGTATTTACATTTCAAAGCAAAGCTCTGTAAAGTGCAACAAGGAAAAGTATGCACCAATTTTAAAAAATGCACCGAGAAGAGAAGAACTAAGACTGGTTACAAAGAGTTCTTTATTGGCTTTAACTCCAATTTCCTGGGGAGAAAAGTCAAAGAACAAATATCCAAAACTCAAAGCTAGGGGGAAAAAACGTTTGCAGATTTGTTGTGGTGACAATACAGCCATGTCTCCTGGCTAGTTCTCTTGCACATACCCCGATTTAATGTCAAACCAAGAAGAGTTTGCACTCTGTGTAAGATGAAGCACATTAAGCACAGGTTTCTCTGGCTCAGATCTGACCAGTTCAATGAGGCATCAAATACAGAGGAACCATTCTGCGCAGAGCAACTCCCACGGCCCTCTCAGCGACTGCCCCCAAACACAGCAACCCCCATCGCAGAGAAGCCCTTCCCTGGGCAGGGAAAAAGGTCTTTAGAAACTGTTTATGGGGAGAGGGCTCCTAACGGTGTGCTATGCCATACCTATTTCTTCTTTTTAATGGATCCGATTTCAAGTAGTTTTTCATTCTTGCTGTTGCATGATAGAATCATAGAGTTGGAAGAGACCACAGAGGCCACCCACTCCAGCCCCCTGCCATGCAGGAACACACATGTTGTTGTGTGCCCTCAAATTATTTTGACTTGTGGTGACCTTGAGGTGAACTTATCACAGGGTTTTCTTGACAGGATTTGTTCAGAAAAGGGTCATCTGTGCCTTCCTCTGAGGCTGAGAGAGTGTGATTTGCCCAAGGTCAGTCAGGGGGTTTCGATGGCTGAGCAAGGATTCAAATCCTGGTCACAGAACCGTAGCCCAGCCTCAAACCACTCCACCACATAAACTCTATTGAGTTTAATTTTATTTTATTTTAACTCTGTGTGTGCGTTTACTGATATGAGCATGGACCCCAGGACCAGCAGAAACAGTGGGAGACAGACAGGTGAGGAGGCTGTTACCAGTGTTTATGCTATGTCACGTTTATCCCCCTGGAAAAGCTGCAGCGATGGTGCCATGGGGTCCTGGCTGTTTGGGATGGGGGACTCAACCCAACACAACCGGCCCCCCTTCCTGTGTTGCCAATGGTCTCTCTCTACTGCCATCTCTCCCTCCAGCCCTCTGGAAGAAGATGCCCCCTCACTCATTCCTGTTCTTATCGCGCCCCACAGGACCCCTCGCCTGTGCTCGACCGAGAGCTGTTGTGCCTGTGGCAGAACCCCTTATCCCACAACTGGGTCCAAGATGGGTCCTAAGAAAAAGGCCCCCAAAGGGAAGGCAGGCAAGGGCAAGGGCAAGGCGGCTGAGAAGGTCATCCGGAGCACTCTGCCCTACGTCAGCGAGAAGGAGAAGTACCTGCAGAAGGAATACGCCACCCTGACGGAGCACATCAAGAGCTACACGGAGCGCGTGCGCCACTTCCAGTGGGAAAATGAGTTCCTGGACAAGGAGGCCCAGCAGATCCGAGACACCAGCAAGGCCTACCTCTCCTACTTGACCCGGCGCTCGGTTCGCTGCCACAACGCCATCATTTCCCTGAACGACCAGAACCGCTGGGACCTGGAGCAGATCCGGAAGCAGAAGGCCGAGCTGGCTGCCAGGTACGAGGAGAAGGAACGGGAGGTTTGGGATGACCTGCTGCAGATGGAGACGAAGCTCTCCCTCGTGAGCAAAGAGATAGAGACCCTCCGGCCCTGGCAGGAGTTGCAGCACAAACAGCTGGCCCGGATCCGAGAGCTGGAGAAGGAGCTCCTGGCCATGAAGGTGCACCACTCGGACCACATGCACAAAGTCAAGAGCCGGTTCTTGCAGCTGGCAGCTGAATATGAGTTGGAGTCGCAGCAGAAAATCCAAGCGCTGGCCAAGCTGGCCGAGAAGGAAGCCGTGCGCTGCCTCATCCAGCACACCAAGCAGATCAAAGCCGACAACTGGCGGCTGCGCCACAACCTGGTGGTCCTTATCAAGCGGGCCCAGGTGCTGAGGGCCTTCCTGGCCCAGCTGAGGGCGCAGCAGCAACACCTCCTCCAGGAGCACCAATACCAGCAGGACCTGGCACGCATGCGCACCTGGCTCCAGCACCCAGGCGCTCGGCGGGTCGTCGCCCCCGGCAGCTGCTTCCGGTGCAGCCCCTCCATCAAGGGCCGGCTCCTGTCCCCTCGAACAACGAGCGACGACCTCCTTGCCCCCAAGTGCCAAGCAAGCTGTTGCACCCCGTGGCCCAGGCGGGCTTCTCAGCCATGCGATGTCCCTGAAGTGACCCCAGGAAAGAGAGGGACCGCTGCTCCCGAGCCTCTGTCTTAGAGGGGGAGAGAGAGGCTGTGTTTGCACACAACTCAACACCTCCTCTCTACAGCTGGGAAGAAGCCAAGCCAAGCTCACCCCACCCTGATCACAAGCAGATGAGGCTGAGAAAGACCTGCTTGCAGGGAGAAGGAGGAGAAGCAGCAAAAGAAGCTCAACACCTAGGAGGGTCACACCTCGGGGCCCACAATGTGACCAGCTTCCTACAGCATAGATTCTCCCTTTTCAGTTGTGCTTTTTAGTTCTATGTTCTTAAGCTTGATTCCTGTTTTACTGTGAATTTTTTCCCTATTGTAAGCCACCCAGACTACCAGCGTTGCAGGGGCGTATGTAGAAAATAAAATTACTGCCCTGCACTTGGCCTCGGCCTCTGTGGGATCACTTTGGGAAGGATGTTAAAAAGCAGTAGCTGCTCAGAAATTTTTGGCAGAACAATACTTGCCACGTTTAGTCCTGTGGGGTTTACTCCCAAGTAGGGGTGCTTAGCATTGCTGCTGAAGAAGCTCTAGGGATGTGGTTATCAATTTCCAAAAGAGCCCTTGGCTCCCATCCCACCCCCAGAGAGGAAGCCAAGGCCTCAGAGGCTTTATCCTGTCAACAACAGACATCCATCTGTCTGTCTCTACCCTGCTCAGGGGAAAAAGGACTGGCTGTAAAATTTGCCCAGCTCTCTCCACCCACCCCGTGGCCCGCTGGCACTACCCCTCATTGCCCTTCCAAGCAGGGCAAGATGGGGACCCCTCCATTATGGCCAGCTTGGAGGACAGGCAAAGCTCTTCTGCTCTTCTTGAGGTCCTAATGTAGGGGGCTGGGGTCACACTGCTGGCACTAGCAGATCCCTTAAAGGGCTTCCCCACTTTGCACATGGACTACCACCACCCCATATGGCTGCTGGTGCTGCTGATCCCCCTGGGGCAGGGCCCAAGGTCAGTGCACAGGCACAGGGCAAAGCCAAAGGCCCACTGATCTTCTCTGCCTTGTGTTTCATGGAGGCAGGGGGGCCTCTGCTCTGGCACTGGCTCCTGCGCTCAGATCCACTGCTCACCACACAGGCTTCCTGGGGTGGGCCCCAGTTGAAGACCACAGCAGCTGGGAGGCCTCTCCCCAGTCTCACTTCAGGGCTGGAGCACAAGGATCCCCCTCCGCTCTGTGCTGGGATGCCAAGGGACTGGAGTGTGCCTCTGCCCAACCCACAGCGTTCCTCCCTCTGCCCCAGGACCAAATAAAGGCAATGGAGGCAGGAAACACTGGCTGCCGTCTGCCATCAGCAGGCAGATCAGAAACTGTGATGCTGCTCCCCCAGGACTCACCTTCTTCCTGTCCATCCCCACCCACAGCTATTTGGAGGCCAGAGGAGAGCAGGGGCTGTGAGAGAAGCATCTCGCTACGCACCAGTGTAGCTGGGCCCTGAAGTCACCAGGAGGTCCTGGTGGGTGACTTTGCCGTTCTGTGTCTAGCGACAGGGAGATACGCTCTTCTTACAACACCAGCCACTCAACGGCCATGATGGGGGCTAAAGGAAGGTCAGTCTGGTGGGCATTTTGTGAGAGGAGCAGTGAGTTCCTCCCTTTGCAAAAATCCTACAACTGCCTGTCATGCCTGCACATGTCACCCCTAGGAAACCAGACAAAGCAAGGGCCTCCCACTCTGAACCATTATTACTGCAGCAGGAGAAACATCCAGCAATCTCTCATCAGTTTCACCATTCACGTATTCTACAGAGCAAAGAGGACACCATCACGCCCAGAGAGAGGTCCACAACTCAGCAGGCCTCAATTTACCCTCTAGCACTGCTGGGTTCAAAGATGGGTGGGTAGCAGAGCTGGACAGGCACCAGTCAGCTGGAGCAGAAAGCCTCCCTTGGGCCAGAGAAGAAGGAATCCCAGCTGTGTCCTCTGTAGTAGGCAAGCAAGACAGGGCTTCCTCGATTTTGGCCATAGAAAGCCTTGTTTTATTCAAAATCCATAGAAAAATGAGCACACATCTGGAAGGAGACAGCACGGTGGGGGCAAGACTGTGCCAGCGGCTTTCATTGGCTGGGAACAAGCAGCCTCAGGAATTCAGGACACGTGCACAGCTGGGCAAGGTGCCCAGAAAGCCCCCGGCTCTCTTTCCGTCCCCTCCAATTTTCAGGGGATTTTCAGCCTCTGCCCTTTCTGAACCTCTCCTGCCCCAGGAAGGGAGTGGTAGCGGCAGCCTCTCAGTCTTGAGGCTCAAGCGAAGTGTCCAGGCCGTCACGGGAGGTGGGAGGCGGGAGGCCCACGCTCTGCGCCGACTTCCACGAGGACGGGGGAAGTTACAGGGCACTAGGGGGCAGCGCCCTGCTGGCAAACGCTGGCCACAGGAAGGCTCTGGAGGGCAGACTTGCAGATGGTCCCGTAAGACTGGGAATAGCTGCCTAGGCGCGCTTTGGGGTCCCCGGCTGCACCCACATTGGCTGTTCCTTGGAACAACTTCTTACCAGGCTTCAGAAAGGGTGGCGCTTCCTGACCATGGGACTCAGAACTCCTTGGGTTCTGCAGAAGACCAAGGGAGAAAGGATGCTGTGGGGGGGGGGTGAGCAGCGAGTGGGCCTTTTCCTGCCTCAAAGAGCCAGACTGCCCTGGGGACAGTTCCTCAGCCAAAAGATGGCAGAAGGCTTCCCAAGACACAGAGTGGCTCCATCCCACGCCCCACCATGTCAGGCATTGTTGCAATCCAGGATGCACGCCTGGACAAGGCCACCTGAGCCAGAAGGAATGTGGGGGAGCTGGTTTCACCCACCTCCCTTGCCACAATTGCAGCCTTGCTGAATGAAGACTCCTTCCTCGTCAGGGGCTGGTGAAGAGCCACTTGATGGGCCTGGGCAGACAGTGACAAGGGCCAGGGGGCCGGAATTCCCCCCTCGAGCCCACATGGTACCTTTAGAGGCAGAGCACAGGCAAAGGGAGGGAGGGAAAGAGAGAGGTGGAGGGAAGGACAGAGGGGAGAAAGGAAGTGGTGCTGTGGCTGAAGCAAGACAGCCCCAAGGGGACCATCGCCAGTGGGAAGGGACGTAGGAGCCCCCCGGCACACATTCTGCCCAATGCTGCATGTAACTGCCTGCATGCACACACACACACACACACACACACACCATGTCCCTGGCCCACCTCCCCTCTCTGAGGCCCAGTCAGAACCAGGCTTCAGCTTCCTCCCCAACAATATTGTACTCTTCAGTGTTGGAGGACCTGCAGGAGCCCCTCACAGCTGTGGGAGGACAGAACCTCCCACAGGTCGCTAAAAGGGAGAATGGCTCCACTGTCCCCCACACCAAACAGGACTGAGATGGTTGGGGGGCAGGGCAAGGCACAGAGGAGCTGCTTGCTTTTAGGAGAAGCTGCCTCTTTTGCCCCCCCCCGTCTATAGACTGATGTCTGGGGCCCCCAGCTGGACCCTCCCTCCCACCTTCAAAGGGGAAGCGGGGCCACTGCTGAGGAGCCAAAAGAATCATAGAATCATAGAGCTGGAAGAGACCACAGGGGCCATCCAGTCCACCCCCCTTCTGCCATGCAGGAAGACCCTCAAAGCACTCCCGACAGATGGTCATCCAGCCTCTGCTTAAAAACCTCCAAGGAAGGAGACTCCACTACACTCCAAGGCAGCAGATTCCACTGCCGGACAGCCCTGACTGTCCGGAAGTTCTTCCTGAGGTTCAGGTGGAATCTCCTTTCCTGCAGCTTGAATCCATTGCTCCTTGTCCTGGTCTCTGGAGCAGCAGAAAACAAGCCCTCTCCCTCCTCTACGTGGCATCCCTTCAAATATTTAAACATGGCTATCATGTCCCCTCTTAACCTTCTCTTCTGCAGACTAAACATACCCAGCTCTCTAAGTCTATCCTAATAGGGCTTCATGCCTTCCAGGCCCCTCACCATTTTGGTCACCCTCCTCTGGACTTGCTCCAGCTTGACCATGTCCTTCTTGAATTGGGGTGACCAGAACTGGACACAGTATTCAAGATGAGGTCTAACCAAAGCAGAGTAGAGTGGCACCAGTACCTCCCTCAATCTAGACATCATACTCCTATTGATGCAGCTGAGAATTGCATTGGCTTTCTTGGCTGCCGCATCACAATGCTGACTCATGTTCAGCTTGTGGTCTATGAAGACTCCTAGATCCATTTCACACGTACTGCTATCCAGCCACGTGTCCCCCATCCTTACACTTCTCTGTGTTGAATTTCATTTTGTTTGCCTTGGCCCAGCTCTCCAATCTGTCCAGGTCATTTTGAATTTTGATCTTGTCCAGATCTGCTCCAGGATCTTTCCAGGCACTGATGTCAGGCTGACTGGGCGATAATTATTTGGGTCCTCTTTTTTCCCTTCTTGAAGATGAGGATAACATTTGCTCTCTTCCAGTCTGCTGGAACTTCTCCTGTCCTCCAAGAGTTCTCAAAGATTATAGCAAGCGGTTCCGAAATGACCTCTGCCAGCTCCTTTAATATCCTAGGATGCACTTCATCTGGCCCTGGAGGCTTGAATTCATCCAATGCGGCCAGGTATTCCTGTACCACCTCTCTACTTATTATGTGCCGCATTTCCTCTGCTTCCTCCCCTGCTCCCCAACCGCCAGGCTGAGTGCTTGGATCCTTCTGGGAAAAAACGGAGGCAAAGAAAGTGTTAAGTAGTTCTGCCGTTTTTCTTCCCCCTGTGAGCAATTCACCATCTTCTCTGCGCAGCGACCCTACTGTCTCCTTCTTTTTCCTTTTGCTGCAGATATATTTTAAAAAGCCCTTTTTATTGTTTTTAATGTCTCTGGCCAGCCTAAGTTCATTCTGTGCTTTAGCCTTTCTGACCTCCTCCCTACATCTCCTGGCTACTTGCTTAAATTCTTCTTTGGTGGTTCCCCCCTTCTTCCGTTTCCTATACATGCTTCTCTTAACACTCAGCTCAGCTGAGAGTTCTTTAGTCAACCATTCTGGCTTCTTCAGATGCCTTCCATTTTTCCTCCTTATTGGCACTGTTTTAGACTCTGCCTTCAGTATCTCCTTCTTAAGGAACTCCCAGGCCTCCTGAACTCCTTTCCCTTTCACTATTCCTGATCACGGAATTCCAGCCAGCAGCTCCCTAAGTTTACAGAAGTCCGCTTTTTAAAATCTAAGTTGAGTGTCTGGCTACCCTTATCTCCTCCTTCCCACTGAATGCCAAATTCCAACAGGGCATGGTCACTCCCCCCTAAAGATCCAACCACTTCTCCTCATTCACAAGGTCATCCCTGTTGGTCAGGACGAGATCTAGAATATTTGATCCCCTTGTGGCCTCTTCCACCTTCTGGACCATGAAGTTGTCTGCAAGACAAGCAAGAAACTTGCTGGACCTTGCTGTCTTGGCAGAGTTTGACTGCCAGCATATATCCGGGTAATTGAAATCTCCTATTATTACCGTATCCCTCCTCTTTGAATGTGCAGTCATTTGGTTGAGGAAGGCGTCATCCAAGTCCTCAGCCTGGGTTGGAGGTCTGTAGTAAACCCCCACCAGAATATCCCTATTGTCTCTTGCTGCCTTAATTCTTACCCAGATGCTCTCGACCTGGCTTTCTGGGTTTAAGTCCTGGATCTCTTCACAGGTGAAAACATCCTTGACATACAAGGCTACTCCTCCTCCTTTCTTGTTTGGTCTGTTTTTACAAAATACGCTATACCCCTCTATTCCTGTATTCCAATCATGAGACTCATCCCACCAGGTCTCAGTGATGCCTATCAAATCGTATTTATTTTGTTGTACTAGGAGTACAAGCTCATCCTGCTTGTTTCCCATACTCCTTGCATTAGTGTAGAGACACTTAAGTCCCTGGGCCCTTCCTGCAAGTCCTGTACTATTGATTCTACTCCTCCCACCATTGGCCGCTTGTACTACTTGTCCAGTATCATTTGGGCCTTTTCCCCCTGTGTTCTCTGAGTCCTTGCCCTGAATAATATTGTCTCCCTCCCCAGTGGATCTTAGTTTAAAGACCTCTTAATCTTCCTTGCAAGACTGTTTGCAAAAACATTCCTGCCAAGTTTTGTGAGGTGCAGCCCATCCCTCGCCAGAAGCCCATGTTCATGGAAATTCAGGCCATGTTCCAAAAACCCAAACCGTTGCCAGCGGCACCATGTGCGGAGCCAGTTGTTGACCTCAACTATTGCCCTTTCCCTACATGCGCCGTATCCTTGAACAGGGAGAAGAGACGAAATGACCACCTGCACACCAAGGTCCTTAAGCTTCGCCCCCATAAGCTCGTAGTCCTTTGCAATGTGATAAAGGCTGCTCCTCGCAGTGTCATTGGTTCCGACATGAACCAAAATGAGGGGCTTATAGTCAGTGGGTTTGACCAGCCTGGTTAGCCTCTCCGTTATGTGATTGACCCTGGCCCCAGGAAGACAGCAAATTGCCGGTTCGGTTCCTCTGAGCAAGGAGTCCCCAACAACCAGAACTCGCCTTCTCTGAGGCTTGTCCAGAGCTCCTCGACGAGCATGTTCTTCTAGGACTGCGTGGGCATTCTGTTGAGGCTGGGAGCGTTGATCTAGGTTCTGTTGCCAAAGTTGGATTCCTTCCTGTTGACATTCATAGGAAGCCCTATAAAATGGAGGCTTCCAGCCCAGGGAGGTGCCCGCAGGCAAAGAAACCCTGGGTGGTCCCACTACAGCAATCTGGGTGGGGGGAGACTCCTAACCTGCAGGAAAGGGCATAGCCTTGTTATCCTGGCCAGATTCCCCCTCAGGGTGGAGGCCTCAGAGGACAACAAGGAGGACACCCTGCCAATCCCCGAGATCCCAAGTGCCCCCCAGAGCCTGACAGGCCACACGTAGTCCACATGCAGAGCTGCTGGACAGTGGAATATGCTCCTTCTTTGGAGGTTTTTAAGGAAGGGCTTGATGGCCATTTGCTGGGCGTGCTTTGAATGTGTGTTCCTGCACAGCAGGATGGAGTTGGATCCAATGGCCGCTGTGGTCTCTTCCAACTCTACGGTTTATGATTCTATCTCCTACACAGCCACTGGGGGCTGCCCAGCCTGGGATAGCCCTCTCAGCGCCACCACTGAGGAAGCGGGTGAGTGGCTGTGACCCTCTCCTCGCATCCTCCTTCTGGCAGCTCAGCAAGAAGGTATGGGGTCACTACATTTCTATGATTCTATGATTCTATGAGCCCTGCCACTGCCTCCAGCCACCCTGTGCCAAGATAGCCAGAGAGGGCATGGGGCCAAAGCCTCCCCCAGCAAACAAAATGACCATTTCATAGGGAAGCAACCATCTTCACTGCCTCAGGATGGTTGGAGAAGAAGGGGCTCATGGCTGCCCCCTGACACATACCCCAGGCCTGAGCATGTTTGAGAAAGCAAGGGAGCAGGCTGTGTGGATAAGAAGGTGGCCCCCTACCAAGCTGGGCCCAGCAGCCAACAGCCATAGATGGGAGCTGCTCTCCTTAAAACCTTCCCAGAGCAACCGGGCGTGGGACTGGGTAACAGGCTGGCTCAAGGGGCAACAGCAGAAGGGTCCTTTCAGGCCACTCCCTCTCACCCCAGATCCTGGCCACCAGCTCCAAATGTGTGGCACAAGAAGCAGAAGTACTCACGCCATGGGAAGGGGGCACACCACCTGGCATGGCCATCACTGTTGCGGGCAGGGCACTCACTGGCAGGCAGGACCCCTGCCTCCTGGCTCGCCAGCTGAGAGAAGCAGCTGCCTCGTGCTGCTGTGGCTGTGGAAGGAAGGGGGCTGAACGATTCCTGGTCATGCCACCTGGAGCTGTGCCACCTGCAGACAGAGAGTGGGGAGGGGAGAGAAACATCAGTAAAGGGAGGAAGGCAGGAAACCCCCTGGGGGTCCAGAAAGGGAGCAATGGCACACAGAACAGCCAGCGGTGAAGGCACCGGGGGGGGACGGAACCAACTGCAGAAAGAGCCATGCCCTGCCATGGCAGGTAGGCCTCTCTGCCAGAGAGATGCCAGCGTCTGTGGCAGACAGAAAGAGGGCCCCCAAGCCCCCCAGCTAGCAAGCCTCTGCAGGGGACTTCCTTGGGCCAAGAGGAGATGGTTTTGCCTGTTGCAGCATTTCTTCATTTCCACAATAATACCTCCAGGCTGACATCTTCCCTTGGTCACTATGCAATCCCATAATTAAAAAAGACATCTCCAAGCACTGCAAACCATAAGTCCATAAAATAGAGGCAGCTGTTTGCCCAGATCTCCGCACTCTTCTGCCACCATCAGAGGTTTCTGCTCCAGCAACATGAGGCGTCCTAACCTGTCACACTTGCCATGTTGAATACATGTGTCCAGCAACTTCTGGGCAGAAGGATAAGCAAAGGCAAACCCCTGGTCCTCCATCTCCAAGAGCAGCTTGAAAGCTGGTGTAACACTACCCATGCAGAATTTTATCTGTTTTTCCCCTAACTTTCCATCCAGTAATCCCAAATATTGCTATACCAAGTTCTTGCTCCCATTCTTACACTTTCTTTCAGTGAGAGCTCTCCTGGAATACCGTGACATTTGTGCATCTGCTGACGTAGACAGCCGTCCACAAAACTTACACTGTATGAAACTTCTCACTGTTTTGCTTCATCAGAAGACTCTTGTCTTCGCCAGAGCCTGAGCATCTGCAGAGGAGGGCAGGGCAGCTTTCCTTGATACCAGTCTGTTTCCAGTCACACTTCCAAGCACTGCACATGACCTCCAGGGCTGAGGTCCCAGCTCTCATAACAACCATGACAGATCAGATGTGGTATCCCTGCCACATTTATAGCAGTAAGTTAGTGCTTAGATGCTTTCTAGTATACAAGGGGGAAAGATGGGATGAAGTGATGGATGGGAAACTGGAAACCTGGTTTGGGTAATGGTCTGACAGGGCTGCAAGGTCACTGGGCAAGGATGTGGAAGGGGGGATGATGCATCAGGAAGAACTGTTGTTTTGTCAGCAAATCGGACAGCAGCAATCGCTAATTTTGAAATGAGACGGCTTATGTAATACTGTCAATCCAACAGCTCTTTAGTCCTGGCAACTGCCAAAGCGTGCAGCTGTTTTCTTCAATGTTACTGAATAAAGCTTTTTAAACCTCTAATCCAAATTATGTGAACATGAAGCTACCTTGTACGCCGCAGACACCTCCTCACAGGCGACCATCCAAGGGAGCTCTTTTCTTGGTCCCACTTGGGAAAGCGAGAAAGGCTTTCCCAAGGGTTGCTCTCAGCCCCTCCTGTCCCCTCCCCTTGCAGCCAGGTGGGATGCATTTTTAAAGTGTTCTTCTCTTTCAAATTATGCTTTCAGTCTAATTCTGTATTAATAACTAACCTTACCCTGTATTTCATCAGGATTCTTATTTTGTTGATTATTATTGTGAAGCACAATGGCTGAGACCGTACTTTGAAGAGATGAGGCATAACTTTATGCTCACATAGTTGTGTGGCAATTACACAACATGGCCTCAATAGAGAATTGCAACACTGCAACCACACAAGCACCAAATGCACGCTCGCATAAGCACATGCCCTCTGTTGCTTTGTGTACAACCATGCATCACCACAACTTAGAATGGAATATGGCTCTTCCTCATCCAAAAAAATGTCTGAGTAAAACACTGTGAGATTCTTGGTGCTGAGGCCCCAAATCTCCTTCCCACCCCCTTGCTGATAAGCAGTCGTTCCTTGGATCAAGAAACAAAACCGCCCATCAGCACTGTTGCTGATGCACCTCCACAAAAGCAAAGGATGCAGCATTTACACAAGTACTAGCCTTTCTCAAAACTAGCATCATGACTAGAGAATGCAATACATACATGGGCAGTGTTCCCTCAGCTGCAAACAAATTCCTCACACAGAAGGGGCTGGACATTTCTACCCAGGTAGAACAGCCATGTTCAGCTGAAGGAGGAAAAGTAGAGTGCAGAGACCACAGACAACAAGGCTTTGCTTTTCATTTTCTCAGACTGGATTGGCAGCTTCACCCCCGCCCAGGTCTGCCCAAGTGCCTTGCCACTTCATACACAGTTGCGGCCTTCCCTAGAAACACCCCCTTTGAAAAGTAAAGCCTTTCAGTTCTTAATTAAAACTCCTTAATGATTTATGGTAGCGTGGTTCAAAGGCTGTCATATCGAAGAATGAATAGGTTTGTTTTCCACTGCTCCAGAAACTAGGTCAAGGAGCGATAGATTCAAGCTACAGGAAAAGAGATTCCATCTGAACCTCAGGCAAGAATAACTCCTGACAGTTAGAGCAGTTTGGCAGTGGAATCTGCTGCTGCCTCCATGGAGTGTGGTGGAGCCTCCTCCTTCTTTGGAGATTTTTAAGCAGAGGTTGGATGCCCATCTGTCAAGGGGGGGACTTGGATGTGTGCTCCTGCATGGCAGAAGGGGGTTGGACTGGATGGCCCCTGTGGTCTCTTCCAGCTCTAGGATCCTAGGATTCTATGAGTCTATAACCACTGAGAATCACTCAGCTGAGACCAACTTTAAGTTCCAACAGATCTTCAGGGTGTGTTTAAACAGTTTCCTAACTCTTTAGAACAGCATAATAGCACAGGCCTCTCTCTCTCTCCCCCCTTCTCCTCCACTGGGGGACATATGGCATAACCAGCAGGCCCACCACCGAGAATCCTAGTGGGCAAGCTTGCTTGCCTTGGAGAAGGTTGCCATGCAGGAGTCTGGGTCCAAAGTAAAAACAGGTCTTTGAACAAGGCCCAGAAAGCAAGAGGTGGCCAGTTCTGGTGGTAGAGGAACCAGAGCCCCCCACAGGTGTCTGCTGGAAACAGCCAGGCTATCTAACAGTAGCCCAGACTCCTTGGAACTGGGAGGCAAGTTACTGTGACCAGATCTGCAATTGAATTGAATCCCAAAATACCTGGGAAGTGAATAAAATGAAATTCAACAAGAGACAAATGCAAAATTCTGCATTTAGGCCACAAAAACCAAAGAAAGAAGTATACTATGGGGGATGCTTGGCTCAGCACTATTACATGGGAAAAGGACCTTGTGCTCGTTGTTGCTCATAAACAGAACATGAACCAACAATGTGATGCTGCAGCTAAAAAGGCAAAAGCTCTCTTAGCCTACACTGATAGAAGCATAGTTTCCAACTTAAAGGAAGTAACAGTTCCCCTATATTCTGAACTGATCAGACCTCATCTGGAGTACTGTGTTCACATTTGGTCCCAGCGTTTTAATAAGGATACAGGCAAGCTGGAGAAGGTTCACAGAAGAGCAGTAACGATGATAAGAAGTACGGAGAAGAAAGCTGAAGGAGCCGGGCACGTTCAGCTTAGTGAACAGAAATCTGAAGGGGGACATGATTACCCTCTATAAATACCTCATGGGCTGTCACAAGGGTGGGCAGAGGGGGGGCTGGCCTGTTCTCTACTGTACCAGTGGGGAGGACCAGCTCTGATGGTTTTACAGGAAGGCTGATTTTGACTGAATGTTAGAATGAACTTCCTGATAGAGAGAGAGAGTCAGAAACAGAACCAACTGGCTGGAGAGGTGGTGAGGTCTCCTTCTCTGGATATCTTCAAACAAAGGCTGGGTATGCTTCAGCTGGAAATTCTGCATTGAATTGGGGGCTGCACTCAATGGCCCATGAGGCCCCTTCCGACTCTATGACTCTAACTCTCAGGAAAAGCCATGACTGGCACAAAGGGTGGCGGCATCCCCAGCCCCCACCCCGACCTGAGAACAGAAGGTTGCCACTGAGTCCAGAAAGGCCCCAATGGGTAGTCTGTGCCTGCCACGGGAGAGTAACCCTGTTCCACGCAGACTACCTCTCTGCTGCCAGTCCTAGTGACTAAAAGCAGCTCTGCCGAGAAGCCGGTGCACGCCCACACTCAGCCCGCTCCTGCACCACCACAGCCTGCCTGGACTGTGCAGAACAAAAGGGAAGGTCCACACCCATTCCAATGCCCCAGGGAGCCATTCTCAGTGGATTCGTACATGTGTCAAACAGCACGGGGGGGGGGCAGGGGACACAAGCAAACTCTTTGTTGATGGCTTTGCAAGCAGGGGCATCACAAAGCAGAACCAAAAGGGACACGTTCCCTCTGCCTCGCTTCAGGCACACGCTGGTCACCAAGCAGCCCAGCCAGTTTCCATTTCAAAAATGTACCAGAAACCAGACTGAAAGAGTTCCTTTCTCTCCAACCACTCCCTCCAAAATCAAGAGGCCTCTGAGCAGGTGCCAAGGAGTACATCTGCTGGTCCTGCCCTTGTGGTGGATTCCAAGCAAAACATGTACTTAGCCAGCCAGTTGCAGCAGACCTCCCTCTGCACAGCCTTTCTCAGGGATCAGGGGACACTCAACTCAGCTAGATCTCTCTGTGGGAACTGCCCAGCCCAGAGTGCACAACCCCACATGTCTCCACTCTCCCTGCAGAGTCTCCCGGGATCTCTGCATCCCCTGTCACCTCAAAGAACCCCCTCCCAAGAGAAGAGAGCAGCACATACCGTGCACTGCAGCTGAACTGATCCTTGCCCTCAGGCCAGGGGTTCTTGCCTCGCTGGCTCTCCGTGAAGGAGCCACACAAGGGGCAGTCGCTTCTAGGGTCCCAGGGCAGGCATGTGGTGGGAAGGGCCCCGGCACAGCCTGTGGCTCCCAGTGGGCCTGGAGGGGGTAGCTGGCCCCCAGGGAACTGGGCTGGAGATTCTCCTGCTGCTGCTGCAGCTTCTGACACTTGTTCTGGGCCTTCTTTTCCAAAATCATCTGCAGGAAAAAAGGAAGACCTGCTCATTACAGCCAAATGAGGCAAGGAGGAGATGTTGGCTAAAAGACTGTTTACAGGAAGACTAGAAGACAGAAGCTGCAAAGTACCACAGAGGACGGCCCTTATGCACAGGATCCAGGGTGTGCTCACTGGGGTCGGGAGTCTGGTGATTTCTCAGCTCTTATTTCTATCCACTGCACCCCAGTCAACCTCCTTTGGTGAGGCAGTCCATCCTCTTCTCTCTTGCACAGCTCTCTGCTGCACAAACTCGTGTTCTGCCACTCAGCTCTGTCTCACCTCCATATCTTTCATGCTTCGCACTGACTTGTCTCTGTGGCATCATCAGCACAGCCTCTCTTGCCCCAGCTGGCGGCATTGGCGGTTGCTCCAAAACCCAACAACCATTGGAGGGGGGGAATCCCAAGGTTTCCAAGGCATAGGGCCCTTGCCCACAGAGAGCTCCCCCAAGTCTTCGCCCATCCTGACAGGGAACCTGACCCACCACAAAAAGTCTTAAGTGTCTTTGTCAAGCCACAGGGATGCTTGAGCCTCTCCAGGCTCAACACTCTCCATGCTGAACAGCCAAGGTTCTCCCATGCCAGATGCGAGCCCTCCCCAGTTCCCCCAGCAGACGGCCTCAGAGAGTGACCCAGCTCAGATCCCTTTGGTGAGTGACACAGGCACCCTTGCCAAGCCCACAGCTCTCCCCAAAGTTGTCTGATAAAGGAAGGAGAAGGAGTCTAACAGCAGGACAGACCCTCCCAGAAAGGGAAAGGGGAGAACCATGACGAGGGACAAGCAGAAGGCCTCCTGCAAACCATGTGGAGCATCTGGCAGCTGCCACACCCAGGCCACACACCCACACTCTCTGGAAGTTCAGAGTGGCCCTGGCCACTGGAAAAGGCCATGGCTTCAATGTCATCCGACTCACATTGTACTGGCGCCCCAGAGAGTTTCCCATGCTTCTTCTTGGAGTTTCCCCACAAATCTCCACCACCAAATCTTTGATGAGAAAGCACCAACTCTCTAAAGCAAGCACTTCCTGCTTGGTGGTCAGACGCACTGACCACCTGGTACCCAGCTTCAGGGGTGCGAGAGCACCTGGTCAGCTGAGGACTGAAGTAGATTTTGCAGGGAGGGTTAACTGTTTAGGGCCACTCACTCCTGAGGACACCCAATGGCTTCTTCTAATCACACCTCAGACAAGCAGTACCAGATGCCCACCTGGTTCCTTGAGGGGTGGAAAGACCAAGGCACTCTTTGTTCCCCCTAGTCCTGGTGTGGGGTGGGGACGAAGAAGCAGACTGTTATTTCAAGGAACCGGGGGCCAGCCAAATGACCAACCAGGCCTCAGGCAAGGAAGGTGGGGGGAGGATGAGGTACCTCATAGAGCTTGTTGCGGTATTCAGCTACAGAGAGCTGCACGTCATCATCCAGGGCCAGGATCACACTGCTGTGGAGAGTGGGCTCTCTTGTGGGACAGTGGAACCTGTCAAGAGAACATCTCACCACAAGAGTTTGCTTGCCAGCAAAGAAAGTGGGCACAACGCTTCAGAGGAGCATGCCCTTCAGCTGAGGGACACACGAGAGTCTCCGAACGAAGCTGTACAGCTCCTCGAGGGCCCAGCATGCTCATCTCCCAACACCCATCAAAAAAAGTTTCTGGCCAGCCAAGGAATGTGGTGGTGGGTACTTTGCCTCCTGAGGCTCCCAGCTCTTCCTTACCTTTGTACGTAAGGATGCTCAAGCGCCTCTTCTGCTGTTAGCCGCTTCTCCGGGTTGAACACCAGGAGCTGTTTCAACAGGTCCAGGGCCTGGGGGGGTGTGGAGGCTGGCAAGAACTCCTCAAAAGTCACCCGTTGCCTGTGGTTGGAGGGGCACAGCTGCTCATCCATGTACCACGGCCGGCCCCATCCAACACCACAAGAAATCTCCTTCCCCCCGGGGTCTGTGGGTGGTTAGCAGCGGAAGCACACCAAAAGAGGAGGAGGAGGATGACGATGAGGAGGAGGACGAGGAGACACTCACTGGCCATGCAGGCGGCTGATAATGGAAGCGCTGTAATCTGAATGGAAGGCAGCCACATCTGTAAGAGAAAGCCAGCTGCTGGGGCCTTCCAGAAGGAAATCCCTGGCACAAGATGGTGGCGGCAGCTGAGCAGTCTGGGAAGAAAATAGCAGCACCAGCCAAAGCAGAACCCCCTGCTTTTGCCTCATTCCCCGGGGCTGAGTGACCACTCATGCAGAAGACACCCAGCAGCCCGGCAATCCTTCTACCCTACATGAACGAAAACAGCAAAGCCATCATCCACATTCTTGCTTTCTCTTGCTAGAAGTAGAGCCCCGGACCTACCTACCTCCTTCCTGCATCCCCCATGCCCTGGCTGACACAGTTCCAGACCAAGAACAGCTCTAAAATAAATAGGCTAAGGCAGGTTAACAGAGACTGCCTTGCCTTTCCTGTAACTGAAGAGACCCTGGCTGCGCCAGTTCCAAGCTTGACCAACTGAATCCCCTCGCTCCCTGAAGAAGAAGGGCAACATCTGCCATGGCCATTAAGCCAATGCTCTTGAGCAACGAAGTCATCCCTTCTGACGTCTCAAGAAATGTCACGTGCATGCAAACAAGGGATCTTTTCACGCCTGAACTTCTACATCAACATTTACAACAACAGACTGGAAAACGTTGCCTATTTCCATTCACCACATGCTTCTTTACAATCAGCAAAACGGCAAAACAAAGAGAACAACTATAAATATTATCAAGACCATGAACAAACAAAATAATTGCTCAACCCAGAGTATATTCTGCTGCCATAAAACCAGTGACTGACTAGCAGTTGCCCCACACCCTTGTGCCTTCTGATCTGCAGCAGCAGTCAAGGAAAGTAGGCAAGCGGAGAGGGGAGGAGCAGTGCTTTGCAGCTGGAGCGGCTCATGGACCCATCTGGTGAAGGACAGGGAAGTGTCTGCAGGAGCTTGGGGGACATGCAGCACTTCTCCATTTTCTACTAGCCAATAAGCAAGTTCTCTAGGCTACCCGAGAAACTGAAAATGAAATAGAACACAAAATCAGGTATGAAAGTAGAAAACCAACGGTGACGTGGCAGCCGCCCAGTACTTCACAAGGCTGCCCCAATCTCTCTTCTCAGCCAGGGCAGGCCAGAAGGGGGCCCAGGGGGACGTGGCAGTCAAGCTGCTCTGTGGGTCCAGTTCTGCCGAGGGAGCCCCGGTTGCTAGCATGGGCCACACAGAGGTGGGGATTAGCAGTGGGAGCCCAGATTAGCACCCAAGGTCACTGGGTCAATCACCGGCTCCTCCACCCCCACATGGCCAGAGGGACAAATCCTCCCTTGGCTGCATAGCTGCTTCAAGATATATAGGAACTCTCCTGGGGCTGAACTGCTGTTGCCTCAGTCAGCTCCCACCCAACCCAGTGCAGCTGCCAGAAGAACCACTGTAAGGGGAAGCGTGGATGCACCGCTCCAACAACAAAATATCCACATTGTTGGGAACTCTTTCTTTCTCTCTCTGAGCACCAGAGAACCCACAAGGTCCTCCTCCTTGCCACTTTTTCGCGCGCAGACCCTTCCCCTCTTTCTTTCTCCAAGATCTCCTCCCTCCCCAAACAAAAACCCCTCCTCACCTTCTGGGGATGGGGGAGGAACAACTCGCAGAATCTGTTCTATCTGGTTGACAGTGGAGGAGCCTGGAAACAACGGCTTGCCCAGAAGCATCTCCCCTAGGATGCAGCCGATGCTCCACATGTCCACCCCCTTGGTGTACCTGCAGAGACGGAAAAAGGAACAAGCACCCCTATGTATGAAAGAGGGAAAGAAAGGGACAAGGGCTGCTGCTGCCTCTCAGGCAACAGAACCAGCCTTCCTCCCAAGCCTTCTGCCCCCTCTTTCCCACATTCGCCCCTTACTCCCACAAGATGCCGGTTTGGTTTTTCACTGGCCCCTAAGGCCCTGAGGCCCTGAAGAAAGAGCCCATGGAACTCTTTGGGGCACCACGCACGCACATGCGCACACACAAGCATGCACGCACACCTCTGTTCCAGACTAAGAGATATATTACAGCAGGATCCCACACTACCAAAGCAGCTGCATGAGCCAGAAGAAAAACTGGGAGAGGGGGCATACGGGAGGGTCGCCTGAATGCAGGACCCCCAGCCAGAGGCCTTGAGAAGGAAATGAAAATCCATCAGTGCCCCATGCACCCTGACCTCACTTTTTCACTTAAGAGGAATGCCGCATGGAGGCCCCCTCCTGCACAAGAAGCCAAGTCTCTCCAGCGCTGGCAGCAACCAAGGAAAGGGAAGAAGAAAACTTCAGCCCTGAAGCAAGAGGCCCTGCACCTCTCCAAAGGTTTATTTTCCCCTTCTGCAGTTTCATGCTCAGTTTCCCTCAGCAGCAGAGGGATTCCAGCTCCACAGTAGGGCTCCACCCTCCTCTTATTGCTTCTCTGCCTGCCCCCAGGACGAGAAGGAAGGCAGAGTGGGAGAATCTTCCCTCTGCACAACCCTCTGCTCCAAGGATCCCAGGCTTAGCACCCTCACCTGTGGGAGGCCAGTAGGATCTCTGGGGCTCGATACCAGCGAGTGGCAACGTATTCAGTAAGTGGTGGGCTGCTTTCATCCCTGTGGATCTGGCTCAGAGAGCGGGCCAACCCAAAGTCACATAGTTTCACAAAGCAGTCACTATCCAAGAGGACATTAGAAGGCTGCAAACACAAAAGCTTTCAGCAGTAGACAAATGGAGGCTTGCAAGTGTTTGACATACTTTCTCCCATCCACTGGCCAAAGCCCAACACAGAACGCCCACCCCATGGGAGAGGGGAAAGGAGAGAGAAAGGGAGGGAGAAGGGATGAAGTACCAACTCTGGTCCAGGTGGAGCAGGACTGTCACGTTGGCCTATTTGGTTGGGAGTCCTCATCACTCATGACTTGGTTGAGAGTCCTCATCACTCATGACTTGGTTGGGAGTCCTTGTCACTCATGACACCCTTTGGGTAATCTTGAGCAAGTCACTCTCTTAGCTCAGTTTTCCTGGCAGGATTGTTGCAACGAGCATGCAACTCCAAGCTTATTGCAATTAGACACCACCATGAACAAATTAAATAATTCTAAGAGAAGCAGATGTTCCAGGGGGATGCTAACAGTCTAGCCTCACCCATACACCCCAACATCCTTCTCTTAACATGCATACCTTCTGGTCCCTGTGAATGACATTTCCTGAATGAATGAACTTTGTGGCTTTCAACAGCTGATACAGGATGTAGCACTTGTGAATGTCTCTCAGCAGATTTCCCTTTTTGATCACGGCGTGCAAGTCAGTCTCTGAAACAGACGGTGACAGAGCAGCAGTGGGCACACAGCCAAGGCCTCTGGGGCTGAGCCCTTTGCTCCCCGAGCCTGTCACCCTCTTCCCAAGGGATGTGGCTGCCCCAGTTTGCAAACAGCCTGGAACTTTCCCACATTTCCCTGGCAGCCTGGAAACTACAAGGGAAACTGCAACTACAGTATGATGCCTCCCAGGCTCCTCTGCTGGGAGACTGCCGCCTCCTTCACTAAAAGGGCTCAGCCCCCCTGCCTTTGCTGCCTTCTGGTGAAAATGGCTCCATTTCCCTCATTCTTCATCCTCAGTTTGCTCAGCCTCCATTCAAATCCTTCCTGTCAGCTCAGAGGGTTCCCTGGGCCTCCCTGCTCCTTCCTACCCACGCTCAAGGTCACCCCCGCAGGGATCTGCCTTTCACACCACTGACAAGGCAGAAGCCACGAGCGGCTGGCACCAAGCGCTCACCCATGGACTCAAAAACCAGGTAAATGTCCTTGTCATTCTGTGCCCGGATGACATTCAGGAGCTTGACGATGTTTGGATGCCCTCCGAACTCCTGCAGGAAATAGGAACTGTTAGCCCGGGCTCCACGCAGCCCCTCCCGGGGCAGCCAGTGGGGTCGCCCACGTTCCCCGTTAGAGCAACCACCAACAGGAGCACGGAGGGGGCAGCTACAGGCGCGAGGTTTTTGAGTCCCGGCTTCAGAGACATAAGGGCCCCACCAAAGCGGACACCTCTTGGTAGAGAAGCTACAGCGCAGGAGCCTGCCCGTGGCTGAGCCTCCCCGGGACCCTCCCCAGCCTCAGACCTGGTCGGTCGGTCACCTCTTTCCATAAGACCACAGTTCGCTTTGTCACTGCGTACGACATCAAGCCATTCCCAAGCCTTGGCACCCCAGTCGCAGGCCCGTCTTGGCCAAATTTGTTGAGATCATGCAAAGCTCCAGGTGCCAGCACAAAACTACCCCCCCCCAAAAATCGGATCAGCGCGTCCTTGCTTCTGATCGCAACGGGGTTCCCTTGAAAACTGCCATTAAATCAGCGCCCCTGTGGCGAGAGGGCGGCCACCAAGCGCCACCGGCTCCATCGCACCCTCCGCCCGCGCGGGGAAGGGCCCGGTTTCGAAGGGCGCCCCGGGGCCGGCCGGCAGGCAGGCACCTCCACGCCGGTCCCCGCCCTCCAGGGAAACGGCCCCGGGCGCCCGGCGCTCCCGCACCGGCGGCCCGGGCGCCGTCGTCGTCGTCGTGGCCAGAAGAGCCGCCGCCGCCGCCGCCGCGCTTACCTGGAGGAAGGCGATCTCTCGGAAGGTCCGCTGGAAAGCAAAAGAGGGAAGCGGGCGGCCGTCAGGGGACCCCGGCCTCCCGCACCCCGAGGCGGTCACGCGGCGCCAGCGGGGCCGGGCACGGCGCTCTCTCCGCGGACGGCCCGGCCTTCGCCTCCCCCCGCGCCGCCGCCAACGCCGCCGCCCCTCGGGGCTCCGGCCAGAAGCCCACCCGGGCCCTGCGGCGCCGGAGCCCCGGCCGGCGCGCCTGGACCCCCGCGGCTTCCAGCGCCGCCCGCCCGCCCGCCCGGCCTCCCCTCCGCGCCCGGTCTCCCCGCCCCCTCCTCCCGGGGCGCCTTGGGCAGCACCGCTCCCGCTCGCCCCTTCCAGGCCGCCGGGGCCCCGCAGGAGGGGGGCGAGGGCGCTCCCGCGCGCGCGCAGAGTCCGGCGCCTCCGCCACCACGGCCCCCCGCCCGCCCGCCCACCTGGGCGTCGGTGCGGTTGCGAAAGGCGTCGAAGATCTTCTTGACGGCCACGGTCGCCCCCGTTTTGCGGTCCACCGCCTTCCACACGATCCCGTACGCCTGTCGGGGGCAGCGGGCGGAGGTTAGCCGGTCGCGCCGGGTGAGGGGCCCTCCGCCCCCCCCACCGCCCGAGCCACGAACCCCCTTTCCGAGGCGCCGCTGGATCTCGTAGCGCCGCGCCACCGGCTCCTCCACCTCGGACAGCGCCCCGCCGCTCATCGCCGCCCGGTCCGGACGCCCGGAGAAGAGCCGCCGCGGACTGCCGGTCGCCGTTGCTATGGAAACGGCAAGCAGGAAGGAGTGGGAGGAAACCGGAAGCCCGCCCCGCGACCCCTGACCCGCTCCCCGGCACCAATCCCGCCACATGGAAACGGGGGTGGGGCTATCGGCTCGGCCGTCGCTCCACTGTCCCCGGTGGGCGTGGCCTCTGGAGAAGGGGAGCAGCCGTCCCCCGACGGAGAGGCGGGGAAACAGGCGGAAGGGGCGGGGCCAGGCGGTCGGGCCACGCCCCCTCTCCTCACGCGAGGGCGGTGGCGGGGTGGCGGCTCTTCTCCCTCCCGGCCGCGGACGAGTCCGCCGAGCGCCTTCCCGCCGCGGTCCCCGGGCGGCGGCCCCCTCCTCTCGCCAGGCCGGCGGGCCGTCCGGCGGGCGGGCACCCCTGGCTGAGCGGCCTTCGGCTCCCGCCGACCCCCCCTGCTTTCCTCGGGAGCCTGGCAGGAGCGGGGAGGCTCCGCCGGGGGGCCGGTAAGAACGGCCGCCGTCCCCGGGAGCCCCTCGGCGGCGGGCCCCTCGCTGCCTCCCCCGGGGAGGGTCCCAGCCCGCCCTCCTCCTCCTCCTCGGGCCGCCCCCTTGGCCTCTCCGCCGGGCGCTGTCCGGGCGAGCGCGCTTCCCCTCCGCCGCCGCCCCCCTCCCTGGCCGAGGCGGCGCGTGACGGCGCAGCGGGAAAGACCACACGGAGTCCGGCTTCTCCTCCAAGGCCGAGGCGTTTATTGCAGCGTGGCCCCCTCGGCCCCTCCCCCGGCTGCCCGCGGCGGGCTCCTCCGAGGGGGTGGCCCCGCCCGGATCCAGAGGGAGCCGCCGCCGCCCCCCTCCAGGCCCCCCCGACTAACACCGCCCCGTGGCCGGCGGGGAAGCCGGGCCCCTCGGCTCCGCCGCTCGATAGCCCCCCCAGCCCCGGCGCCTGCCCCTCCCCCGGCGGAGGCGGCCGACTTCCCGCGGCCCCTTGTGGGTGGCCGATCGGAGGGACCCTCCCCGGGGCTGGGCGGGGCGCCGGAGCTGGGAATCCGACTGGTGGCCGCGGCGGCGGTGGGAGGCCGCAGCGCCCGCCGCCCGCGGCCCGGACGAGGCGCCTCCGGCCCCCAGAGCTGGCTGGGCGGTAAGACGCCCCCCGGAACCGCCTCTGACCAGCGGGGAAGGGCGGGCGGGCGGCGGCGGAGGGGCACCGCCAGCCCCCCCCGCGACCCAACCTTGGCCTCCTTTCAGGGCCCTGCGGTGGCCCCCGCCCAGCCCCCCTGCTGCCCCGGCGGCCCCTCCCCTGGCCGGCCTGCCGGAAGAGCGGGCCCGCCTGCGCAGGTGCGAAGGAAGGACCCGGCGCTCCCGGAGGGGCCCCGCTCGGGAGGTCGCCGGCATTCTTGGCGGAGAAAAGGGGCTCCTGAGGCGCCGGGCCCCGTGGCCGGCCTGCCAGGAGCGGGGGGGCGGGCGTGTGCGCGTGAGGCTGCGACCGGCCCCTCTGAGTGGCGGGACAGCCCCGCCCGCCCCTCGCCTCTGCCCCGGGTGCCACCTCCGGGGTCCCCGGGGCCTGCTGCCCCCAAGGGCTGTTGCGACCACAATACCGGCCAGCCCTTTAAGTGCCACGGCCCGGGTCCCCTGTTTATTTTCCCATCTCTGGCCAAGGAGCCATGGCGGGGTCCTGGCGGGGCCCCATTTTCACCACCAGGCCGCCACTGCTGCTGCCGCCACCCACCCACCACCCCTGGGAGGCGGGCCAGAGCTCCCACCCAGAAGCCCTGCCGGCAAGGCGCCCTGCGGCCTCTGCGCCAAGAAACCTCGACCGTGGGCGGCAGAGGCAAGAGGCGCAGGGTCCCACGCCAGCCAGCCAGCATGCATGCCTCAGGATGCCACAGGCGCACCCCACCCACAGAGAGGACTGGAGGACACGGGGGGGCGCTGCTCTGCTCCTCCCACCCACCCCCGATTTTGCCCCTGACAACATGGCCTTGAGGGTGTTTTCCTCCGGGACCCCTCTGCGGGGGGGGGCAGGGCAGGGCGGGGGGCTTGCTGCCTCTCCCTGGGCCTTCCTGGTGCCTTAAGAGGATACGGCCCTCCTTCCCACAGCCCTCCTGGGGCCATGGGAGGGGCACTGCCACCCCCCCCCACATCGTCCTTGGCAGAAGCCGCTGGGCTC
Source organism: Ctenosaura bakeri (assembly GCA_948474755.1). Taxonomy (NCBI): domain Eukaryota; kingdom Metazoa; phylum Chordata; class Lepidosauria; order Squamata; family Iguanidae; genus Ctenosaura; species Ctenosaura bakeri. The sequence continues at coordinate 82,704 of CAOLHI010004488.1, read as the reverse complement.
CCACAGTGGCCAGGGCACCTCGCTGCTTAATCCCACAGAGATAAAAGTGCAGCTGTGGGGAAAATCAGGGCCTGCCCCTGTCCCGCAGGGATTGAGAAGTGTGCCTCCCCTGTGCCCCCCAGGTAGGCCCAGCTGGTGCATTTGCCCTACCGGCCTCCTCAGTGTCAGCCCCCTCCCCGTTTCCCCAGACAAGGACACCAGGGTTTCTTCCCGAGTAGCAACTGGTGGGTCTCCCAGGTATCTCCTGGCTTTGGTGACCAGAGGAGGGGAGCCCCTCATACATAAAAGCATGGGCTGGGGGTGGGTCGGGCTGGGCCTGGGCTTCAGACAGCAGGTGGGACACAAAAGGGGCGGGTACTTCTTCTCTGCCCCTGATAAAGACTCCTTGCACATAGAAAGCCAGCTTGTTAGGAAGAGAAAGGCACCAAAAGCAACACCCTTTTCCCCAAGATCTACTTGCAGCAGGACCCCCTCATTATGCAGTGGGCCCTACCTTGCATCTGAAATGGTATAGCCCCGGAAAGTTTGCCCACCTCAGCAAGAACCAAGAAGAGCCACACAGGCTGCCGGAGGGGGGATAAGGAAGGGCAGCGTGAGGGAGGGGCTGCCAAGAGAAGCCGTGGACTCCCTCCCTCCGGTGCCAGGCAGAGCTGTTCTCCAGCTCAGTCACTTTCCAGCAAGCTAAGAGTTTCCACTGCTGCTCGGCGTGGCCCGTGGACACTGTCAGCCCCTCACTAGACAATCCTCAGCCATCAGGTAACCACCACCACAAGCCCCCCCACCCGCTCCTGGCCAACCTGGGCAGATTCCCTTGGCAAACCCCAGCTTGGTGCCAGCGGAAAAGGCGTGACTGCTAATGGTACACCTGCGGCAGTCACGGGGGCCACTGCAGCCACAGGCAAGAGGCACCTCTGCTCAAGAGACTGGTCCCGAGGCAGAATGTGTTGACAGAAAAGGCTGGAACAGCACCTAAAGACCCCCTGGCTCCCCCTCTCTCTTGCTGCCCCTCACCAGCCAAACTGTTTCAACAGTTTTTCAAAGCTGCTGCTGTTGGCTTTCTCATGAGCAAGACACAATTTGGCTGGACACAGTGCCTCCCGCTGCCCTCGGGCTCCTTCCAGTCATAATTCAGGTGGCAGCCAGTCTCGTCCCTTGCCACCCATCCCACCTCCCCTGCCTTGGCACTCACGTTCCCTCCCCACAGCCCTTTCAGCCGTGCGGTGTGGCCTTCCAACAGGGTGGGATTCCTGAGCGGAAGGGCGGAGGCAGGCAGCAAGGTCCCAAGGTCACTTTTTGGTTTTGAAAGTGCCCAAGAGTTTGGGCATGAACTTGCCCATCTTCTTGTCCTTGGCATCCATCTCACTATCCTCTTCGCCTTGCTCATCCTTCTTGCAGAAGACCTCGAAGCGGCTGTAGACCCGCTTCTCCTTCCTCATGCTCTCCATCCGCTTGAGGAGGGAATCCCGGTCCTCTGGATGCTGCTCCTTCTGGAGGAGTCGCCTGGGGTTTCCAAAGCTCTCTGACCGGCTGATCCCACCCGGGTTTCTCTCTTCACTTTTCTGGTGGTCCAGGCTGGTAGTGGACTTGGAAAGCTCAGGGTTGCTGGTCCCGGGGAGCTGCCGCGCCAGCTCAGCCCGGTTCTTCTGACTGTTGGCAGAGATCTGCTCCAGGATGACCTTGGTGTCATCGCGGAGGTTGCTACTGTAGAGGACATTGGTGGTAGACAAGGGGAACCTAGGCTGGGTACCCCCCTGGCCGCCCTTGAGGGTGGAGGCTGGTGGGACCGGCTTGGGCGACTTCTCCTCCTCAATCATCTCTGGGTAGTCACCCTTGGAGTGTCTCTTGCAGCTGCCCACATTCTGCCTGTCTGGCTTCCAGCCCTCTGGGCCCGGGTCTTCGTCAAGCTTCTTCTCCCCTTTGGGATTCAGCAGCTGCTTCAGCCGGAGTGAGCCCTTCCTGAAAAACTCTCTCGGACTCTGTTCTTGCTTCCTGCCTTCTTCCTCTGGCTCTGCAGGAGAGCCCTCAAGATTGGTCTCTAGGGTCTTGGAGGGGCTTTCTAGTGCTGGAGAGGTATCTGTTTGCACCGGAGATGGCTTCTTGAATTCCATGTCAGATAGACTGTCACCTCTGAAGGACGTTTTCTCCTTCCTTTCTGGGACAGTGAGTTTCTGTGTTTCTCCAACAAAAATTAGACTCTCTTTCTCAGAAAGGCTGGGCTTGCTGTCTATGGGATAAAACCGAGAGGACAGCTTGTCCATTTGACTACTAACCTGTGTTATGGGGTCTTTGCTAAGTCCCTCTGTGAGCTGGCTGGCTGAGGAGGACACCCCAAACTGCCCCTCTGAGTCAGAGAGCAATTTGTAGTTATGGAACGCATCTTTGGAGCCCACCACGCTGCTCTCCAGAATCTTGTACTGCACCGACTTGGTGCACCTCTTCTCTGTGCCCTGGGTTTCTTCCTGGTGGAAGGCAGACATTGCTTTTGTCTGGCTGACGGTGGTACTTTCCGAGTCTTTACCCGCGGTCTTGTACTTCTCAAGCAACTCGGCCACTTTGGAGGTGGTAGTCCTTACAGTCTCACTATCTTTTGTGGTCTCACTGGTTGTTTGCTCTTTCTGTGCCATCTGGAGTGTTTTCTCAGCTGAAGTGTTTGGCTGGTCTAATTTGGCAGCGCTAAAAATAAGAGAAGATCTGAGGCGCGAGGTCCTCTGGATTAAGGGGTTGATCCTGCTCCGGAAGGGGTCTTGCTTTCCCCCTGATGCCTCTTCCATGAGTCTTTCAGCCCCCGCTGTATCCTTGGCAGTGGCAAGGGGCAGTGGGGCTTTGAAAGGGGGGAGGAGGTCACTGGGATATCTGAGGAGGGGCTCTGTAGGGCCTAGCCCTTCACCAGGAACTTCTGACTCCATGGGCGCAGGGAAGCCCTCCTCTCCCCCTTCAGACTGGCAGCCACTCAGGTATGAGGAGATCCGCCAGCTGCGCAAGCCCGCCCGATTCTCTTGCGCTTTCTTGTCTTGTTCCGCCTCCTGGCCCTGGTCCTGGAGAAACAGCCGCTGCTCCAGACTTTGCTTCTGCGTTGGGGATGTCTGGCACAGGAACTTCTGACCCATGTTCTGCCTCCGGAGTGAGGATAGACCAAGCAGGCCGTTCCCACCAGGATTCATGCGGTCAGAGCCGTGCCGCACTTCCTTGGAAGAGTTGGATGGCACGTAGTCCAGGCGCAGCGGGAATCCCTCTGGGGGGAAATTGGGCTCCAGCTCGGGACACCGGAAGCCATCCACGTAATCCTCAGGTAACTCATTGAAGCCAGGGCGACCTCCCCGTATTCTTTCAAAGAGCCCCTGGGGCCTGTGGGTACCGTGGGGGGCCTCAAACTGGTACTGATAAAACTGGTCCTTCTGGAAATGGCTGGACTGGATTTTGAATTCGTCCAGATTGTTCATGAACATCTGCCTGGAAAACTGTTTGGAGGAGGAGAAGTTCTCGAAGGTGCCCTCAGCAAAGCTGTGCCGCTTGAAGGCATCCATCTCCAGCTGCCGTGCCCGGAGGAAGCCCCGGCCTGGGTCCAGCTGTGCGTTCTCCAGCTCCATCTTCTTGGAGTACATGCGCAGGGCCGAGCCTTCCAGCGTGTGGCGCAGCGCATCATCCCTGCGGAAGGAGGACAGGAAGTACCGGTCCGGATCCATCCTGTCCATGAAGGGTGAGAAGAGGTTCTCCTCTCGCGGGAAGAGCAGCGGGGGCTTCTTGGGGAAAAAGGGTGGGTGGTTCCCAAAGGGCATCATTCCATATGGCCCCAGGGGGGTCTCCGGCACCTTCACCAGGACGTTGGCCGGAGGGACCAGGGGCTCCGACTGGGCAAATAGGATGCGGAACTCCTCATCAAAGCTGGCCACCAGCTCTCCCTGGAAGATGTGAGCGATGCTGCGGTGGATCTTCTCAAAGGACCACATGAAGCTACAGGGAGACAAGCAAGAGAAGGCACAGAATTAGGCCATGAGTTGCTGAGCACCCTCCCTCCAGCCTCTCTCATCCAGTGTTGGATGCAAGCATTGCCAGAGAGGAGGATTGCTGTGTTCCGCCTGACTAAGGGCCCCCTTCCATGGGATGTGAGAGAGTGGGCTTCTGGCCCCCCTGGAGGGGGCAACCTCTGCCCAGCTGGAGCTCCTTGCAGGGGTGGTTCCTGCTTCCTCCCAGAATCACTGCTCCAGTGGGTCACACAACTTTACTTTGTTGGGGGCTGGCACAGGCTGCTCCCTTTGTCCCCCCCCCAACTGCCTCCTCTTCTCACCTGTAGCTGCCACTCAGCACCACCATGCAGTCCACCAGCAGGAACTTCTCCTTGACGTGACCCTTGAAGGACATTCCCGTGCGGCAGTAGTAGGTGGGGCCAGAGACTGTGCGGACCCTCAGGAACTGCAACGGGCAGAGAGATCAGGCTGTTAGGACTGGAAGATTCCCCCCCCGCAGGGGCACTGGAATGGCCCTGCAGCCCCTGCCCCCACCCATGCCCCGCCTTTCACTCCGATCCTCCTAACCCCGCAGCTCCCCTCCCTTCAGTCCCGTGGCTATGCTCACATCCACGTAGTTGAGGTTGACTTTGCACTTGGCAGCCATGTCCAGGAAGAGCTGGGCCTGCATCTCGTCCAGCAGGATGTAGACGGGAACGCGGCGGGCAGCTGCATCCAGCACCTCAGCCAGGAGGTCCACATCCGTGAAGACATCCATCACTATGGCCACCACCTGCAAGGGAAGGATGTGGTCACACCCAGGTAGAGGCACACCACTTGGCACCTCTCATCCCCAAAGCTAAGGGCTGCCCGACTCTCCCTCTGCCCACCTGCCCATCCTGAGGATGGCATATTCACATGCACACAGACACATGCAGACAGCTGTCTCTCAGCCTTTCTACTGGACAGGCCAGCCTTGCACCAGCCAGCCTTGCCCCATTAGCCACCCAGAGCCAGCAAGGCAATCGTGCCCACTGGCTCGCAGCAACCCAGAACTTCCAGACCCACAGAACCCCACCCTTCCCCTCCCACCCACAAAGCACCAGGATTGATGCACCATGAGGCCTGGGCCCGCCAGCCGCTGGTCCTGGCCAGAGGAAACCCACTGCCTGATAAGTCAACACTTGCACAATGCAGTAAATGCCAGTGTGACGAACCTGATGGGAGGGAGCCTTCACAACAGAGCCTCCTTGGCAACTGATTTAATTGATTGGCTGGTAAAACAGAACCTTGCATAGCCCAGGGGAAGGGCTGGTGGAAAGAGGAAAATAATGTTTTTTAACTGTCTAGTGTGTTTGAAGGGGAGTGCGATTGTGGTGTGTTTGGGAGAGGTTGGAGATTTGAATAGCTCCGTGGAGGAGAGAACTGAGAAACTGGGTGTGCGAAAGACAGTGAATGAAGAGAGAGAGAGAGAGAGAATGGTGTGCTGTTTATAAACATTTGGATAGAAGACACGTTTAAAGCAACAGTGTTACAATAAATGTTTGAAGTTCTGTGTTCCTGATAACAGTGTCACAGAGTCTCATTCTGAATTCTGGAATATACACACTACCAATAATATCATCTTGACCTTAGTGCCACCAGTACCACAGTCTTGGAAAATATAAATCACTGCTGATCCTTACATCTGGGAGAAGGGCAGATTTAGGGAAGGCAGTAAAGGGGGAGAGTCCTGAAAGGAAGAAGCCACGGGGGGACAAGAGTGAGGAAGGGACGGCGTTCTCAGAGAGGGAGAACTGAGGCAGACCCATCTGTCCTGGCCCTGGCTTGATCCAGAGATCTCACTGGCTGTTCAGGCCTGAACACAAAGAGGCGTCAGGCTGGGCAGGCCTTGAGTGCGAGGCTTGGGTGCGCCTTTCGCACTCAGCACTGGCGGGCAGCAGTGGTTTTCTGTCTCCCCGTGTTACAGCCAGTGACTCTAGGAAGGATCAGGACTGGGTTTATGCCACTGCCTTTACTTCCAAAAGCGGACAAACCCTGCCTTCTGTCTTTTGTCTCAAAGGACTGCAGGCTGGTTCTCAATAACAGGTCAAAAAACACAACAATAAATGAAAGAAGAAAACAGAAACAGCCAAGCAGGCAGCGGTGGGCCACACAAAGGTGGCAATAAGCCCACGGTCCCGGGGAAAGGTCCCTAACAGCCGCAACGCTTCTGGAACAGAAGGGGTTGTCTCCAGGGAGAAGGCCCTGCCGGAGGCTCCCCCCAGCCAAACCTCACGCCTCAGGAGAAAACACAGGGGGGGCTGGGCCTTGGGGGTAGCAGGGGGTAGCCCCCTGATGGTCTTCTCAGCCATCTCTGCATTTCCTCATAGTGAACATGAGCAAGACCGCGTCTGGTCCCCTCGCACCCACACCATGAACTGTATGTGCTTTGGTGAGGCCCAGGTGGGGTGGGGGCACTTTTTTCCCTGTAAAGGGCTAGTGATAACCCACAGAAAAAAATAGGCCAGGAGCTGTGCACAAGCCATGAGGAGTGGTTTGACAGCCAAAGGTCACCCAGTAAAGATTTTTCCACAGCCCCTTCTTGGGTCGTTGTGGGTGCAAGAGCCCCATTTTTTCTGCCACTGAGAAGACCCCTCTCCAAATGCCATTTCATGATTTGCAGGCCAGTCACGCTTCTGTTGCCTGACTTTCAACAATCTCCCGTCGGCTGGCTAGCAAAGCGGCTTCTCATGCAGGAACAGACATGATATTTCGGAGAGGGAAAGAGAAAGGCAGTTTTCATGATTGGCAGCAGCCAAAGTTCAAATGCCTTTGCTTGGAAGCATCCAAGATTACAGAGTTGGAACATGGGGTGTGTGGATGCTGACGGAGAAACCCCTGGGCGCCACCAAGGAAAAAATGGCAAAGCTGTCCCGTGTTGTTTACGCACCTCAGAACAACTATGGGCAGGAGGTGTGCTTTTGCCTTTCCCCGTCTTCCGCATGCACTGCTCCTCTGACCAACAAACTCTGCCCCTCTCCAGAAACACATTCCAGGGAAAATGGAGATAACAAACCTCGGCAGTTCTAAAGGGATGAGGTATGCAAATACGGTTTTCTGTGTGTACAGACTTGGAAAGAAATAGCACCTCTTGGGCAGTATGAAATTAAACCTGAGTTGCAAAAATAATTATTTCAGTTTTCCTGCTGTCTTTTGCTTTGAAGTGAATGCGCAACTGCCCCATTAAGGCAACACCAAAACCCTGGAATTTGATTTTTAAAAACAATCCTGGGCAGCAGATACTTCACTGCCCAGAATGAAAGTCCAATGAACAAAGATGTAAATGCTACAGAACAAACCAGGATGTCCCCTCCTTGGAAGTTTCTGGCTTCCCTGTTGGGCAACTGATGCTCCGACTTCACCCACTGGCAGGCGGGAGCGGGCTCCTTCTGTTCAAATTCCTTTGCTTCGTAGTGCTCTTTCTGGAGGGCACAGTAATTAGGCATCCTCTCTCCAACACACACACACACACATTTAATAGTCCTTAAAAGCCTTTCTCTCTGACCCCACTGGTTTCAGGTCCAATCCACAGCCCGCCCACCCGCCCAGCTGCCTGGCAGGCGCCGTGGGTAATTGTCATGGTGGGCAAATGTCACTGAAGGGCTGGATGAGGGTGGTGAACAAAGTGCTGCTCCGTCCGGAGAAGAGGCAGACGCTGGTGAGGGAAGGAAGTGCTTCCTCCGTCTGCTGCCCACTCCTGAGTTCCTAATGAGGAACTACTTGGCAACTGTTAGCTCCCTCATCAGTTGTGCCCTCCTATTCCGGAGAAGAAAGCACTCGCTGCTGCCCAAACTCCCCTGGAGAGCTCCAGGTTAAGCTACTGCAGGGCACTCTGTGGGGTGCTTCCCTTGAAGGCTGTTTGGTTGATCTAGGAGGCTGATCAAACTTTGGTCACAGGACTCATAGGGGCACAACTTGCCTACTGGCCCAGGCCAACTTACGGGCACTCATTGGGCCTCAGAACAACCCTCAGGAGCAGCCAGCCCACCAGGACAGACTTCCTCCCACATAACGCTTTTGGAGCATCCAGTGGGAGACATGGGGGGGGCTTTGGGGCAACCATATGAAATGGGGGGGGGCAGCTCTGGAAATTGGCTGTAGGGGACTTCTGTGAGCAGAGCACCTTCTCAAGAGAGAGGCCTCTTCAGCAATCAATCCTATGCTGCTTTCTTGTAAATGACCCAGAAGAAAGAAGGAAGAGGAACTCCAAGGCAGCCATGGGGAGGGGGGGGCGCTTGACTCCTTCCCACTTTCCCTGCTCAGATTTTCATTTTGGTGTGCTGGGGGGGCGGGTACAGCCAGCTCTCCCTCAGCTCCCCTACCCCAGAATCTCACCTGTTGCGCAGCCCGGATCATCCGCCGCGCCTCCTCTTTGATGCTGGGGTTGTCTGGGGGCGGTGGCTGCACCAGCGTGGTCACCTCAGTTCCCCGGAAACCAAAGACCATCGGCCAGCCCAGGTCCAGCTCTGGCACGGCCAGGTCAGAGTTCACAGGCCAGTAAGTCCCCGAAGAGCCCTCCATGTCTGTGTCGTGGGGCCCAGAGCCCCTGCTGCTCCCGCCACCCCCACCCTCCCCATTGCTGCCACCCCCCTCCTGGCTTGCATACTGGGGCTTCTGGAGGTGCTGGGTGATGTGCTCGATCTCTGAGGGGCACAGGAAGGCTGGGGCCCCCTCCTCGTCCAGGAACCGCTGGTAGCTCTTCAGGCCCCCCTCCGCCAGCGCGTCCAGGGCCAGCCGGTAGTACTCCTTGTAGTGAGGTGGCAGGTAGTTGGGGTCCAGGGGGTTGTCGCCCTGCGAGGAGCTCTGTGATCGACGAGCCATGGCGTGGGAAGAAGGCGCTGCAGGGTGCAGGGAGGGGGAGAAGGAGAGAGAGGGAGAGTGTCGGGTTGCCCTCCATATTATAGTCATGGATTCAGTTCCTGACAGAGAGCAAGTGGGGTGCCACCTTGGGGAGCAGAGCCTCTTTCTGAGCACCCCACATCTGGCATGGTGCCCCCCTTCCCACCCCACGGCACCCAGAGTTTCTCCTGGCACCTGGAAGCAGGTTGCAACACTATCCCCCAATTGCCTAGCCCGGTTCCTCCACCACCATCTCGAGCCCCAGATTTCTCTGGGTGGCATCCAAGGTAGTCAATGAAGCAGTAAGGCTGCCTGCCCCACAAGAAAAACAAGGGATCCAGCAGAGGCAAAGCCTGTGTGCGTGCATCTACTGGCATGGCAGCAGCCACAGGGACCAACTGGAGGCCCGTCGGGCCCAGCACTGCAGGACCCAGCTGCCCCCTCCTCAAAGCTTCTCTGGGGGTTTCTGGGAAAGGCAGACAGACAGTGTCTTCCGCCCATCCCATCCTGCATCCAAGACCCAGGAGAGCTGCCGCTTGTGCTGCCAGAGGGTGCCAACTACACTAAGCAAAGCTGGCGAGTGGGCGGAGGCAGCGGGGCCGTTCCCCTCGTTGCCCCTGCCAGCTGGGCAGATGAGGCCAAGGGGCTGAGATGCGGCCGAGCCCTCGGAGAAGCCAGAGAGTCGGGTGGGGCCACCCGGGCTTCTTCCGCCGAGGTCGCCGCCTCCCCCCAGCCATGAGAACTGGAGCTCCCTTGGGATGCTGGGGTGGCCCTCTGTGGAAAGAGAACATGGCCTGCATCAGACGGTGAGCGTGGCCCGGCCAGCCCAGTCCTGCCCGGTGGCTCCGTGGCCTCCCCCGCACACACAGGAACAGCTGCACGGTGGGTGTGGCACGGGGCGGGTGCCAGAGGCCACAGGGCATGTGACGCACAAAGGAATGTCTCCCCGCGCAGAGGAAGTGGGAGCGCCACCCGGCACCGCCCGCACAAGCCCAGCCGGTGAGGCGTGCCCAGGGGCGGCCGGGGTGGGCGGAGGGGGGTAGAGAACCCCATCTTTGCAGAGAAATCACAGCACGCGAGACTTCCGTATCAATCCAGATCACTGTGGTGGAATGCCTTCCCCAGTGAGCATTTACTTCGCATTCACTGTTGCTTAGTTCACACAGTAGTTAAGCATGTGCTAAAACATATTTTAAATTCATTGCTTTTTCAGAAGTTTTCTTGCCTAAATGCACTGAACTTCTTTCCACAGAAACCTCTCCTGGAGTGGCCAATGCCCAAACCCATCTTGCCCCTCCGGAATGCTCCTCCTTGAAAGGGCTTCTTGGCACTGCAGAGCCCTGCAAGGAGCCCCCGAAAGACAAATCGCACAGAGGATTTGGCTCGGCACGGGTTTCACCCAAACCCTTGACTCTCCCCACCCGCCAGGCACAGAGCTCGGGATGGGAGGAAAGGCAGGCGCTTGGGACCCCCGGCCTCTGCCCCAGGGAAGGGCTTCCCTTCAGCATCCTCGTGCCCCCAGCGCTTCATCTTCCCTCCCCAGCTGGCCTCCGGGGCAGCTGCACAGCCATCCTCACCCGAGGGCCTCCTGCCTGATGTTGGCAGTTCTTCTCATAAAGCCACCCGCTGGCGAGCCTGTCAGTCCATTTTGTGGCAGTGAGTTCCACATCCCCACTGTACACACACACACACATGTCAGCGGGGGGGGCTTCTATTTTTATGAGGGAAAGAGAAGCTTCTCCCTGCTTCTTTTCTCCAGACCAGCTATAATTCTGTGGGAACAATTCCATATAAATGTCTGCCCCCCGTCATCCTTCTTTCCCTCCCGCTAAAAAAAGCCCCCGATCTCATCCCCTCTTCTTGTAGGGGGATTGCGCTGGACCGTTAATCCTTTGTGTGGCCCTCCGCTACCCGCTTTCCAGCAGCAAAATCTCTCTCCTGGCTGGATGCCAGTAGACCAAACCTATTCTAGAAGCTGCATGTGGCACTTACCTCGGACGCACGGACGGCAGTGGCTGGATTTTCCAGTACCATTCCTAGGGATTCACGCACACCCCTGCAATGTGAAGTTCACTCCCTGGCCACTCACCCCACGACCACCACAGGCTGTACCAACAACAGTTTCCTCAAAGCGACCTCCCCTGATCCCCAGGCCCTTTCTCTGCATTCACCGCCTGCTCAGGTGCCCTAGCACACCAGCCAGCCCTGGGTCACTTCCTGAACCTGGTGTCACTTTAAACCCGTCGACACTGAACCACCCTTGCATTCTGAGACCCATCTGGCCAGCTTGACACCTGAAACAATTTCATAGGGCCATCTAGTCCGACTCCATTCTGCATTGCAAGAAGGTGCCGTCAAAGCACTCCCTTTGACAGATGGCCACCCCACCTGTTCAAAAACATCCAAAGAACAGACTCGACCGCACTCTCCTGCAGCAGCAGCAGAAGCAGCATATTCTACTGCTGACCTGCCAGTGCAATTCTGGGCTGCATCAACAGGAGTCCAGTGACTAGGTCACGGAAGCGATGGTACAGCTTTGGTCAGACCCCACCTGGAATACTGTGTCCAGCTCTGGGCACCCCAGTTCAAGAAGGGTATTAACAAGCTGGAAGCTATCCACAAAAGGACCACCAAAATGGTAGAAGGCCTGGAAGCTCTGAAGCCCTATGAAGAGTGGCTGAGGGAGCCGGCTATGTTTAGCCTGGAGAAGAAAAGGTGAAGAGGGGACATGACAGCCATGTTTAAATATTTGAGGAGATGTAATAGGAAGGATGGAGCAAACCTGTTTTCTGCTGCTTTAGAGACTAGGACACTATGCAGCAATGGCTTGAAACTCTAGGAAAAGCGATTCCACCTGCACCTTAGGAAGAACTTCCTGATGGCAAGATCAGTTCAGCAGCGGAATATGCTGCTGCCTGGAAGTGTGGTGTCATCTCCTCCTCCTTGGAAGGTTTTCTAAACAGAGGCTGGATGGCCATCTCTTAAAGGGAATGCTTTGTGTCTTTCTGCTTGGCAGAATGGGGTTGGACTAGATACCCTTGGGGTCTCTTCCAGCTCTAGGATTCTATGCTCTCAAGGCCAGGACATTCTTTTTAATGTTTAGGAGGAATCTCTTTTTCTTGTTTGAAGCTGTTGCACCATGGTGTCCTAGGCTCCGGACCAGCAGAAAACAAGCTTGCCTCCTCTTCCATGTGACATCCCTTCCTATCAATTTGATGTCAATTTAATAATTTGGGACTTGGAGCAAAAGGCTGCCACGTGGGATTCCAGCCAGCCAGCCAGCCAGCCAGCCAGCCAGCCAGCCAGCCAGCCAGCCCACCCTTAAGAGTCTGTTGTGACATGCCTTTGAGTGCAACTAATGGTAACCCTCTTGCAGGAGTAGGTAGGAAGTCTCTTGGCTTAAAAGCGTTTGGTTTGCTCAAAGTCACTCAGCGGGTTTCCAGTGCTGCCAGGGGATCTGGGTCTCCTGCAGTCCAGGAACAGATTCTTCCAGAGGGGCTTTTCCTTTGCCTTCCTGTACAGCTGAGTCAGTGTTACCTGCCAGTGTTAACTGCGAGGTTTCCATGGCTGAGTGGGGATTTGAACCTGGTCTCCTGGAGTCCAACCACTACACTGTGCTAGCTCTAAAAATAGTATTTCCTTGGCCAGATTGCCACTGGCCTCCTCTGAGGCTGCGAGCATGTGACTTGTCCAGTGCTACTCAGTGGGCTTCCAGGACCGAGCAGAAGACATTCAAACCCTGGAGACCCTGCTTGCTTTTAGGAATTTGCAGTTGTTATGTGCTTTGCTTCTTCCTCACAGGCTGAGACAAACCTGCCCAGGGCCACCCACTGCATTTCCATGGCTGAGTGGGGGTTTCAGATGCTCTCCTCCCAAAGCCCTCCCTTAGACGTTCACCCCGTCTGGTTGCCAGTGGGTTCCTCGAGTATGCACTGTTCCATGGCTATCTGGCATGCTCAGACGTCATTTGCTGACTTTCCAGCAAGGCCTGGTCTCCCTAACAGCATCCGCACTTCTGCCAACACTCGTCTTTGTGGGGCAGCCTTTTCTCTTTGTCTCGGGGCCAGGAGACCCTCCCTGTTTGGGGCTGACTGCCTGCATTTGCCATGAGAGAGAGTGATACCCAGAGATGGGGGTCTCTCTCTGCCCCCCCAAAGGGTGAACTGGAAAATTTAGACTCTCAATATCCAGAAACACAGAAAATTTTCCAGTGTCCCAAGCAGAGCATATTCTGGTGAAGACTGTTTTCTTGACTTACATTTGCTAAACAAAACTTTTTAAGTCACCAAACCCATAACTCTTAAAAACTGATTTTATTAGATGCTTTCCTTAAATGTCTACAGCACCATCTATTTCCCTTTCATTGATTGCTTAAATGTAAGCGGAAATGGCACTGAAAACTGTTGACACATTAATTTAGCACACTCAGCACACTGTGCAAGTGATGCACTGTGTGGACTGTGTCCACTCCTCCGCTTCCGGTGGAGTCTGACCCCCCCCGCCCGCCGGCCACAGTCACTGGGGCTCCTTCAGTGTCACCCTCTGTGGCTGTGGACCAGTCACGCTTACCAGTGATGCATAAGAAATCATTACTAGGACTCTCACTAGGAATCACTCTGTGGAAAAAGAGAGAGGAGAGAGCGCTACTGATGGCCAAGCAGCCCTTGTCCGTCCTCTCCCTCTCCACTACTTCATGTGCTTTCCACATCTTCTTCCTATCCCCCCAAACCCCAACCACGCTTTTCTTCTGCCTTGAAAAACAAGCTGCTCTGGCTTTGCAGCACTGCCATGCAATGGTGCTACACCCGCCTCTCCTCGCCCTTTCCCACCCGCCATTGTTGAATCCGGCCAAGTGCCCCCTCCAAGAGCCAGGTGCAGGAGTGCTGGCAAAATGGAAAGGCAGGAGCAGCCTTGGGAATGGGGGAGAGACACAGCGTTGGGGGCTCCAAGGGGGCTGTGCCACCTCTACAAGCGCATAGAAATCAGCAGCAAGAACGAAGGAGCCCTTGGACCTGTAGTTCTTCAAAGGCCGTGTCCCACAGAGCTCTCAAAAAGAAGGCGGACAGTTTCAGGGAAGAAATACCATGCCCAGTGAGAGAGCCCTAGAAACCAGGCAAGCTCTGGAACTGTGCTTCTTGGTTGATTCCTGCAAGTTGCGGGAAAGGAGATTCCACTTGAACCTCAGGAAGAACTGCCTGGCGGTCAGAGCCGTCCGGCAGTGGAATCTGCTGCCGCCCCCATGGAGTGTGGTGGAGCCTCCTCCTTCTTTGGAGGTTTTTAAGCAGAGGCTGGATGCCCACCTGTCCAAGGGAGGGCTTTGATTGTGGGGTCCTGCATAGCAGGGGTTGGACTCGATGGCCCCTGGGGTCTCTTCCAACTCTAGGATTCTATTCCAGCACCGGGGAACAGCCACTGTTCTTCTTCAGCGTGCTGAGGAATCACAGAGTTGGAAGAGAGCACAAGCACCATTGAGTGCAGCCCGCTTCTGCTATGCAGGAAGACACCCTCAAAGCCCTCCCTTTGACAGATGGCCATCCAGCCTCTGTTTAAAAATCTTCAGAGAAGGAGGAGACTCCACTGCACTCCACTGAGGCAGCAGCAGATTCCACTGCCAAACTGCTCTTAACCTCCGGAAGTTCTTCCTATGTTCAGATGGAGTCTCTTTCCCTGAAGTTTGAAGCCATTGCTCCTTGTCCTACTCTCTGGTGCAGCAGAAAACGAGTCTTGCTCCATCCTCCATATGACATCCCTTCAAATATCTAAACATGGCTGTCACATTGCCTCTTAAACTTCTCTTCTCCATGCTGAACATTTGCAGCTCCATAAGCCATTCCTCACAGGGCTTTGTGGTTTCCAGGCCTTTTACCATTTTGGTCACCCTCTTCTGGACACCTTCCAGTTTGTCAGTGTCCTTCCTGCGTTGTGGTGCCCAGAACTGGACACAGAATTGCAGATGAGGTCTAACCAAAGCAGAACAGAGTGATACTATTACTTTCTTTAACCTAGACACTAGACTCCTGTTGATGCAGCCCAGAATCACATTGGCTTTTTTAGCTGCCGCATCACACCGCTGACTCATGCTCAGCTTGTGGTCTACTGTCTAGATCATTTTGCAAGTACTGTGGTCCAGCACTGTGCCATCCATCTTATATCTTTGCATTTCATTTTTGATGCTCACATGTAGTACACTTCTCCTTGTTGAAATGAGTTTTGTCAGTTTTCGTCTAACTCTCTAATCTGTTCAGGTCATTTTGAATTCTGATCCTGTCCTCTGGGGTGTTAGCTAGCCCTCCTAATTTGATGTCATGTGCCAATTTGCCAAGAATTCCCTCTACTCCTTCATCCAAGTCATTGATGGAGAATAGCCCGGGCCCAGGGCAGAACCCTGCGGCCCCCACTCATCCCTTCTCTTCAGGATGAAGAGGAACCATTGCTGAAAAACTGGCGCGGACTCACGCTGAATCTGTGCTGCTGGGGGTACTATGGTCTTCTTTCCTTTCCCCCTGGAAACTGGCCAGGGCCTGGTCTGGGGCCACTCCTGTCATTCTCTTGCTGTGACCCCCTTGCAGTAAGCAAGGAAAGGAGCTCCAAATCCAGCCCCCCTCTGTTTTGGGAGAAGCCCCGGCTGACCCGGAGGGATGCTCCCCAACTCAGCCTCCACACCCAGGCCAAATCTGCTGGCCCAGGGCCTCCACGGGAGTGGACGCCCTGCTGTTGCTGTGCCTCTCTTACACGCGCGCGTGCACACACCCTACGTGCTCCTCCAAGTGTTCTCACTCTCCCCGATGGTTCTTCCCCTTTCCTCCACTTCACGCTTGTGGAAACTCCATTTGCTACAAATGCTGTCGTTACTTGTAACGAGTTACCAGGGAGACAGCCAGGAAGGGAACAAGGTGGGAATGACATACTCTTAAGGAAAGCGGTGACATTTTATAGTCACGGCATTGCTAGGCGCCGTCTGAGTAGATTTCTTCAAGTTTCATGCCAATCTCTTAACAACCCCAACGTGGAAACAGTAACAGATTCCTTTGCAGCTGGAGTTGTAATGAGCTAAGCAACGGCTTTTCCAACGTAACTTTCCAAGTGTGGACTTGGCCCCTGCAAGCGGTCCTGAGCCCTCCGATGGAGAAGCGCTGTTGGCGACAAAGAGAGCTCCCAAGCAAGCCCCCAGGACCAGCCACCTCCTTCCAGGTGCCTGGCCCTCACCCAGAACCCCTCATGTGCCTCCACGTTCACAAGATACCGTATTCGCCGGCATACGAGACGCACCGGCATATGAGATGCACCCACTTTGCAAGAGCTATCTTTCAGCAAAAAAAATTTCTAGTTCCCTGGTGAGGCAAAATGCACAGGAAGGGAGGGGAATGGAAGGAGTGCTGCACCAGGCTTCTCCCACTTCCTCCCTCCCTGTTTTGCTGGGGCAGGGAGAACTCCCAGCAGAGGCAAAATGCTCAGGAGAGGAGGGGAGGATAAGGAGTGCAACACCAGGCTTCCTCTACTCCCCCCCTTCCTGTTTTGCCTGGGCAGGTAGAACTCCTTCTGCTCCCCATCCCTTCCCTATGTATTTCGCGGTTCCGTATTTGCTGGTGTATAAGACGCACCCCATTTTCAGAGGGCATTTTTTAGGGAAAAAGGGTGTATTATACACCAGCAAATACAGTACATAAAGCAGCATCTGTTGCATTTCTGCTTGCCACACCATGGGCAAGTAAAGGAACAGCCCTTATTTTACTAAGAAGAACCTACTCAGTGACTGAGAAATATGTGGGCAGCCCCAGAGAACAATGACAGAACCACTCCTGGCTTCAAAGACAAAGTGGACCCCAGGGCCCCCCTTTTCTTCCAGCCCCACCACCTTCTCCCCACTCCCCACCTGCCTGGTCAAAGGGGCAAAGTTTCCAGCACCCTCCTTCCCCTCCATCTGCTCAGCCTCCCACCCGAGCCTTTCTACCTGCTGTGCTCCATCCTCGTCCCGCGCGCGCAAATTTCCCCATGTCAGGCAAGGCACCTGTAGGAGGACGTGCGAGAGGACCCCGCGTGGGCTCCCACTGGGGGAAACTGCCTCAAACCCCCAAAGTATTTTCAATCAGAAGTACAAGGTTCTCGAACCACTGCCAGGCCAGACCACACGCTACACAAAGAAATGCTTCCCAGAAAATGCACCAGGGATGCACTTTCCACAGAGCAAAGGACCAGGAGCTCCTGTCAAACCACTGGGAGTCACTCCAGAGGTTTTAACTCTGACAAATAGACCACCCGGCATCCCTACGGCCCAAGATCAGCGCACACCATCCTCAGAGCCGCCTCTCCTGATCCGCTTAGCCACTTACTTGGCTTGAACTACAGAGCTGACCAGCTCTGTCCAGCCCCCCCCCATTTCTGATTATATTCACTCACCTCTGCCCAAGCACAGGATTTGGCCCTTGGCCCTGACTCTGCTTCCTTGCCCCCTTTCCAGGTGGAAAGCGGGGGAGCTGTTCTGGAAATTTTCAAATGGAAAATTCCCACTGTCCTAAGGTAGAGTGTGACCTAATACACCAGGGCCATTTGCTTGATGCAAAGAAATTAGAACTTCAAATGCCCCAAAATCCCCGAAGGACGTGGGCTGAGATGTGTGTGCCAGACCAGAATAGAACTGGGGGTGCCAAGTTCAAATTCTGTGGGCTGTGGGGAACCTAGGTGCGCCCATTAGTTCCTCCCACCTTGCAAATCCCACCCAGGATCTTTCTGAAGTGTTTAGAGACCCACAGGGGTGTTGGGAGGAGAGAAACTCCCCAAGCTCTGAGGCTGTTGAAAGTGAAGCAAACCCCAAGGGCTGCTTGGCTCCGGGTCCTTTGCCCTTCTCGGCAAAAGCGAACTTCCACAGCTTGCCATTGGCTTGGAATGTCACGCACACGGGCCACTCATTTCGACAACCTCGCCGGCTGGCTTCAACCTGTACCAACTGGTGAAACCTACAGGATCCCAGGGCTCTAGGAGGGGGCCTCATGGGCCATCACGCTCAGCCCCTGCTCAGATTTCCAGCTAGATCCTCCCCAGCAAGCGGTTGTCCAGCCTCTTTTGGAAGATGTCCACGGAAGGAGACCCCCTCCTCCCCGGCTCAACGCAAGTGGCCCCACAGCCCCACTGCTCGCTCTCTCTGGAAGCTGCTTCTAGCGTTCAGTCAAACTCCACTTTCTCCTGACTTGAAACCACTGGACCTGGTCCTGCCCTCTGAGGCAGCAGAGAATGGCTGGCCCCTCCTCTCTGTGGGACCCCTTGAGGTATTTCAAGAGGGCTCTCCTGTCTCCTGTTTTCCCTTCACCAGGCCGAACGAGCCCAGCTCCTTCAACCTTTTCTTGTAGGTTTTCTTCTCCTCACTTTGTAATCTTGGTTGCCCTTCTATGAACTTGCTCCGACTTATCTTTTTTAAAATGAGGCACCCACTACTAAAGGAAGGACTCCAGATGAGGCCTGGCCTGTAACAGAAACAGCCGCCTCTCAATATAGCGGGACTATTACTTCCCTCGACTTGGAAATTATGCTTCTATTAACATGGGCTTACTTCATGGCTTCCAGGCCTCTCACCGTTTTGGTCGCCCTCCTCTGGACTTGCTCCAGCTTGTCAATATCCTTCTTGAATTGGGGTGCCCAGAACTGGACACAGGATTCCAGGTGAGGTCTAACCAAAGCAGAGTAGAGTGGTACCAGTACCTCCCTCGATCTAGACACCATACTCCTATTGATGCAACAGAGAATTGCATTGGCTTTCTTGGCTGCCGCATCACACTGCTGCCTCATGTTCACCTTGCGGTCTATGAAGACTCCAAGGTCCTTTTCACACGTACTGCTATCCAGCCACGGGTCCCCCATCCTATATTTCTGTATTCCATTTTTTCTACCCAAGTGTAGAACCTTACACTTCTCTCTGTTGAATTTCATTTTGTTCGCCCTGGCCCAGCTCTCCAATCTGTCCAGGTCAATTTGAATTTTGATCCTGTCTTCTGGCTTATTAGCAACCCCTCCCAATTTGGTGTCATCTGCAAATTTGATGAGCATGCCCTCTATTCCTTCATCCAAGTCGTTGATAAAAATATTGAACAGCCCTGGGCCCAGGACAGAACCCTGTGGCACCCCGCTAGTCACTTCTCTCCAGGACGAAAAGCAGCCATTTGTGATCACCCTTTGGGTTCGATCGGTCCAAGATTTCTCAAAGATTACTCAAAGAAGACATCCTTGACATACAAGGCTACTCCTCCTCCTTTCTTGTTTGGTCTATTTTTACAAAATAGGCTATACCCCTCTATTCCTATATTCCAATCATGAGACTCATCCCACCAGGTCTCAGTGATGCCTATCAAATCGTAGTTATTTTTTTGTCCAGGTCATTTTGAATTTTGATCCTGTCCTCTATTCCTTCATCCAAGTCATTGATAAAAATATTGGACAGCCCTGGGCCCAGGACAGAACCCTGTGGCATCCCGCTAGTCCCTTCTCTCCAGGATGAAAAGCAGCCCTTCGTGATCACCCTTTGGGTTCGGTCGGTCAACCAATTAAAAATCCAACTAACGGTAGCCCTGTCCAGCCCACATTTTACCAGCTTCGTTGCAAGAATGTCGTGGGGAACTTTGTCAAAGGCCTTCCTGAAATCCAGATATGCTACATCCACAGCATTCCCTTCATCTACCAAGCTAGTAACTCTATCATAAAAAGAGATAAGATTAGTCTGGCATGACTTATTTTTGAGAAATCCATGTTGACTTCTCGTGATTACCGCATTGCTTTCTAAATGATTAGAAACTGACTGCTTAATGATCTGCTCCAGGATCTTTCCGGGTACTGATGTCAGGCTGACTGGGCGATAATTATTTGGGTCCTCTTTTTTTCCCTTCTTGAAGATGGGGATAACATTTGCTCTCCTCCAATCTGCTGGAACTTCTCCTGTCCTCCAAGAGTTCTCAAAGATTATAGCAAGCGGTTCCGAAATGACCTCTGCCAGCTCTTTTAATATCCTAGGATGCAATTCATCTGGCCCTGGAGACTTGAATTCATCCAATGAGGCCAGGTATTCCTGTACCACCTCTCTACCTATTATGTGCCTCATTTCCTCTGCTTCCTCCCCTGCTCCCCAACCGCCAGGCTGAGTGCTTGGATCCTTCTGGGGAAAAACGGAGGCAAAGAAGGTGTTAAGTAGTTCTGCTCAGTATTTCCCCAAACTTGGTAAGATCAGCTTTCCCGTGAGCTGTTTCTGTTCTTTCAAACACATACTTGGGGGGGGGGCTGGGAAACAGAGTCATAGAACAGCAGGAGGAACAGCCCAACCTGGGTTCTGAATTAGCTCTTGCTTAAAAATGTGCAGCAACTGCCCCCTAATCTATAGAGACATATTCACCGTTGCTAATGAATTTTATGAAACATTCATTGTAAAGATATAAAGAAAATATTCCCTGGAAAAATTAAGTGCAGGAACACTTTCAGTCCCTTCGGGACAACATGCCGCTTCAGGGAGAAGCACACTTGGGTTATACACCTGGGCAAAGTTACACCATCCCACCTCCCAGTAGTTCTGCACAGAATGAACAGGGCCTAAAAGTGGGACGGGGAGGAGTGCGTGATGTGCTTTTTAAAGGCAAACTCCGGACAGGGAGTCCGTCAGGATCTGGCCAGCTCCCCCCCAGGCCTGCCCCCGCCGCACACTTGCCCTGCTAACGAGACTTTAGTTTTGCTGCAGAAGCAGCCAGGGAGAAAGAAGGGGAGGGCACAAAGGGACTCTAGGTAAATAATGGATAAAACAGAATCTGGTGAACGCAGGCACACAGGGGCATCCTGCTGCAACCAGGTTCACTGGCCAAGAGTCTAGATTACTGAGACCCAGTGGACCCCAGCAACCAAAGATGGCTTCAAAAACAGCCCCCACCCCACCTATGGAGATGCTTCGGCAGGAAGGCTTCAACACACATGGCTGAACTCTGTCCCCCTTTCAAAGTCTCATCTTGTGCTTTATACTTACAAACCCAGCAACAAGTGGTATGTTTGTGGGGTTTTAGTTGCTCTCCGCTCAAAATGCGACGGTGATCCATGACTGTGCACTGTGCCTACCATCTGCTCTGCCAAGAACCTCCTCAGACAGATTTAGAGATAGAGGAGCAAACATACTCTCTGCTTGCCAACTGGAGACAAGAGCAGGAAAAGGGAGAAAAACATCAGCCTGGTCACCAACCCAAATTTCTACAAAAGAGGACACTGAACCAGCCTCACATCACTGTGGGGCTAAGAGCACCTTTCGAGAAGGGGCTGCACAGACGGGTGGGGAGACCCCTGCAAAGATCCTGTTTCCACACCCAACAGAAAGAGCATCTAAAATGGCTGCTCTCCAGGAAGGGCTTTCACAAGGAAGCACAGAGCACTGGCACAGAACACACGGAATCCCTTTTTCCTGCGGTAAAAATTTAAGGATATGAATCTCACAAAGGCCCCGGAAAGGGAATGCTGAGCTGTTGGACTGGAGAGGTGGGAAGGGGTCAACAGGAATCATCCACGCCAAGCCCCACCAAAACAACCACTAGAGGTCCACTGGTAAACAGCTCCTACACTCAAGAAGTTCTTCCAAATGTTTAGGGAGAAACACTTTTCTTGGCTTTTGGATCCTTTGGTACACGTCCTGGCCTCTGGAGCAAGGAAGACAAGCTCCCCTCGCCTTCTACATGACACCCTTTCAGAAATTTTTCCCAAGATGGCTCAGCTCCTCCAAGCTAAACATAGCCAGTGCCCTTAGTCAGTCCTCATAAGGCTTGGCTGTTACCAGACCACTGGCCATCCTGGTCACCTTTCCCAGAACACCTTCCAAGCGGTCCATATCCATCTTGAACTGTGCTGCCCAGAAGTGGACAAAAGATTGCTCCAGACGACGTTTGGCCAAAGCGCTTCCCTCCATGGGGACACTGGGCTCCCTCTGACGGAGCCTAGAACTGCACCGACGCTTTTAACCCGACCGCAACACAGCATCAAGTCACGTTTGGCTTGTGGTCTACCGAGATCCTCAATCCGTTTCGCACGTGCTCCTTTCAAGTCGTACATTTGTGCATTTTGTTTTTTCTGCCTAGATGCAGTACCCTAGATTCAGTGGTTCTGAAATTCATTTCGTTAGTTTTGTTCCAGCTCTTCAAACTATTCTTATCCTCTCCTCTGGGGTAATAACTACTCTCCCAATTTGGTGCCATCTGTGAATTTGATAAGCATATCTTCTATTCGACAATCTAAGTTGTTTATAAAGACATTAAGCAGCACCAGGCCCAGGACGGAACCCCGAGGTACTCCCCTCGGCCTCTTCTCCCCAAGATGAAGAGCAACCATTAGTGAGCGCTCTCAGGCCGTTGGCCCACGACAGCTCCGCCTGGCTGGAACGCTGCCTCGCCCACGGTCTCCCAGCTTCCCTGCAAGAGTATCACGGGGACCTTATCAGAGGCCCAACTGAAACTGGGCCACGCAACATGTGTCCCTCGCATCCCAAGCCTTTCACCCACCTTCTGGCTAAACTAAACGGCCCCAAATGAAGCTAGGAAGAGGCCCCCTCCACCCCACCTCCCCTTGCTGGTCAGCCTCTCAGCCACCGCTCAGCTGCTGGGAAGCTTCTCCAAGCCCAGGCCACGAGGCACCACAGGGCTTCCCCCCTTCACCACTCTGTGGCACGTTATCTCCGCGTCTACCAGGAGGCCACAGGCCACAGACCCTGACCCTAGACGAGAAGGAGGGGCTCGGGGGAGGGGGAGAAAGCCATACCTTTTAGGGAATTTAGGCAATGGGAAACACGCCCGACTCCAGTCTCCGCGAGAGCAACGTGGAGAAGCTCCTGAGAAGTGCCTAGGGATGCCCTCCTGGGCCCCACCAGAGCACGGCACATGCGCTCTGTCCTGGGATTGGCACCAACAATCTCCTTTGGCTCCTTGCAGGAGCCTTATCCCGCCCCACCCCCAACACACACACCTTCCTCACTCCTGGCTCAGCACGGCTCTCCTCTCGCCAGGCCTCCCTGCCGCCGCTCCTGTGCAGAGGCTGGCCCCTTCCTGTCCCGGCCTGCACCAGCAGGGCCTGTCGCTACCTGCGCCTGCTCCGGCTGGTTCCCAGCACCAGCACTCCCCCCCTGCGCAAAGCAAACCCCTCCCTCGCCTGAGAGGAGCTCCCTGGCAAAACCAGCTTGGCTGCTTCCCGGAGACACACCCAGATCCACCAAGGGAGGCCTTTGGGAGGACGCAATGGCGCGGAGCACCGTCCCTCCCTCCCTCCCTCCGCCATGAGTCAGGGGAGGGCCTCCCAGGCGCTGTGGAATGAGGGGTCAAGCCTGGCTCGCAGCCTCTGTGGCCCCCCAGCCCACCTCTCAAGGGAAAGGAAACCTTGCTGGCAATCCAGTCCTGCCTGCCTGCCTGCCTGCCGGCCTTGAAGGGTGACAGGCCAGTGGGGGGCAAAGGACGGCCCTGCCCTGTGTGCGTGGGGGGGCAGCAGCAAAACCTGCTCTTGGTGATGAAGCTGCTGGGGTTATCCTGCCTTCCTCTCAAAAACTGCAGGCGCTTCTCAGCAGCACAGGACAAACAACGCGGCTAAAACACACGTGCGCACACACAACCCCCCCCCCGCCAGTTAGGACCAATGCAAGCAATCCCACAGCATTGCAGAGCGCAGCTTCTGTATGGCGAAGGCGGCACCCACGCGGCCAGCAAGACTTCCAGCAGGGAGAGCGGAACCTGGGAGCAGCCGCTAAGCAGGCCCTGTTCCCGGCGGAGGGGCACACCTGAGGGCAGCCTCTCCCGGGCGTCAGCCGCAGGCAGAACTCGGGATCGGGGGAAACGTGTCCGACCGCCTCATAAAGAAGAAGTGGGGCACTGCTGAGGGACCTCTGTGTGCTCGCTTGTGCGTGTGCACACGCACGTCCACACATGCAGGCACGTGCTCTGATCTGGACCCCACCAAGGCTCTCCACCGTGGGCACCCCCATCGCTCAGGACAGAGCCCCCTCGAGGCCGACCCCCTGCCCGTCCCCCCGAATCCTGTCTGCCAGTGCCGCGCACAGCGTCCCACTCACTGTCCTTGTCCCTGACTGTATTCGCTGATGTCCCTTCTTTTGGAGGAAAGGGAGTCACAAGCAAACGTTGTTATTATTACTATTAAAATCAGTCCTCCGCTTTTGCTGGTTTTGCTTTTGTGGGTTTGATCATTCACGGATTCTCTGCCGGCCCCCCTGCTGCCTCCTTGTACCTTTTTTAGCAGGGACCGCAAGCCTTGCGTGAGGCTGAGAAGCTGCGAACGAGGCTTGTAAGCCACTCTGAAAAGCAGGGTGGGGCAGCAGGGGAGGAGGCAGGAAGCCCCCCAGCCCCCCACTTCTGCGGTTGTTGACGGTTCTTCCACTTTCACGGGGGTCCTGTGCCACTAACCCTAGCAAATGTGGAGGGGCGACTGTCCTATTGTTCCTGCTGTATTCGCCGTGGGGAAGCGCACGCACACCCGTGCCAGGAGTGGGCAGCGCCGGTCCCTTGGACTTGTCCTCCCATCCACTCGGCCGCCCACGGAGCCTCCCCCCCCACCTGCAGCATGTGCAAAACTGCCCCTCGGTATTTCTCAGACATGCTGGACTCCTCCCTTGAAGCCCAGGATTGGGGCCCTAAAGCCTCTGTGGGTCCAGGGCCCCCCGGGGCAGCTGGAATCCCCCCCCCGTGCCACAACCTCTCTACTCTTTCAGGGCCTTGGCCTCTCGAGTGGGGCCCCCACGTTGCACCGAGGCAGAACGCCGGAGCCCGCGCGCCTCTTGTCCCGAGGAAGGCGGTCACTCGTCCCGGACTAAGAGAGCGTGGAGGCCCCCAGAACCCCCACGGCACATGCCGCCCCGGCCCACACCGGCCTCCAAGCTGACCGAGAGGGGGGCGTGCGGCGGGGGGTCCTCCCTCTTCCTCTCCCACAGGGACACGTGGGCCGGCTGGGCCCCCCTGGGGCCACGTGTCCCCAGCTGCAGGCCCCGGGAGGCAAGCTGCCCCCAGAAGGGCTTGGGCGCCCGTGGACTGGGGGCAGAGGGCCAGGCGACCCCCATCCTGGGCATCCTGGGCTGGGGCTGGGGCCTGCCCGGGCAGGGGGACGGAAGGACCCCAGCAGTCCACCCGGCCCCCCACCTGCACACTCGTGCCCTCCTCCCCCCCCAGCAGGACTTCCTGGGGCCGGCCAGGAGGGAGCCCGAGGCGGGGGGGGTCCAGCGCCCGCCCGCCCGCCCTCCCGCAACGCGCAGCGGAGGCGGGCCGACCCGGAAGGGCGGCAGGGCCGGCCAGGAGACGGCGCCCTCCCGGGGCCCCAGCCGCCCCGGGCCCGTCCGAAGCTCCCTTCCGCGGGGGGCTGGCCAGGGCCAGGTGCCCCGAGGCCCCGCGCCGCCCCTGGAGGAGCCGGGCCGGGGTTCCAGACCACACGAGGCAGGCGGCCGGCCGGCCCGGCCCGTACCTGGCCCGGCGCGCACCTCCGCCCGGTCCTGGAAGGGTGGCAGGGAGGGAGGGAGGGAGGGAGACGCTGCCCCCCCACCCCACCCCACCGCTGCCCCCCAGCCCCTCCGGCGCTCTTCCCGCTCCTGGGCACGGCGGCCCCGCCCGCTCCTTCGAGGGCCCGGAGGGGCGCCAGGGGGCAGCAGGGGGGCCCCACGCACAGAGGGGCGTCCGGCCCCGGCCCCCTCCCCCGCCCGGGAGGGAGGGCCGCCCTTCCTCCCCCGACGTCCGCCGGGCGTCCCGGCTCTCCCTCCCCGCTCCCCCTCCCTCCCTCCCGCGGAGAGGGCCCACTTCCCCGACGGCCGAGTGAGGCGCAGCAGGAGGAGGCGGCGGCGGCGGCGGAGAGGGTCGCGGAGCGTGCGGGCGGGCGGGCGGGCGGGCGCGCGCCTTACCTGGCCAGGTGAGCCGGGACGGGCGGCGGCGGCGGCGGCGGCGGGGCTCCCTCTCGCTCTCTCGGGCGCTCCCTCCGCGGCGGCTTCCCCGCCCCCGGCCTCGTCCGCCGCCGCCCTCCGCCGCCTCCTGCTCCTCCTCCTCCGCCTCCTGGCGCCGGCCCCGCACACCTCGGGGCGGCCGGGAGCGAGGCTCCTCCCCGGGCCCAAAAGAGGCGCCCGCTCGGGGAAAGTCCGCCCCGGCGGGGAACGGGGGGAGAGGCGGCCGCTCCCTCCGCCTTCCGCGCCGCATTCCTGCCCGGCCCGCCCCGCCCGTCGGGGGAGAGGGAGAGGGAGCGGGGGCTCTTCGCCGCCCTCCGCCCCGCGGCCGGGAGCGCGAACGACTGGCGGCGGGGTCCCGGCGAGCCCTGCTCCGGAGCCTCCCCCGCGCGCGAAGCCCGCCCGCCGGCCCGCAGGCCGGGGAGCAACGAGGCCCCCGCCGCCGCCGCCGCCCCCGGAGCCGCCCGCCACGGCCCGTCCCGCGAGGGGGGTCCGGGGGGCGGGCCCCGGCAGGCGGCCCTCGGGCTGGGGGTCCCCGGGTTGGCTCTCTCCGGGAGGGGGCTGGGGGGCACTGGGGGCCGCCCCCCGGAGAAGGCGGGAGGGGCCGGGGAACGGACGGGCTGCCGGGACCGCCCCCCTCCCGCGCGGACCGCAGCCCGACGGAGCGGCGCCCGAGGCTCTCTGGGCGGGGGGGTGGGCGGGGGGGGGGGCAAACTCCCTCGCAGGCCCCGGCCGCGGCCCCCCCGGGTGCGTCCGAAGGGGGGCGGCGGAGGTTGGGGCGGGGGGGGCCTGTGGGTCGGGAACGGTCCGCGCCTGCGGGGAGGCCCGATTCCCGGGGGATCCCGCGGGCCCCCCACCCCGGGGGAAGGACGGTCGCTCCCCGGCGGCCCCCCCGCCCCGCCCCGCCCCGAGGGATCCTTGGCAAGAGGGGTTCGGGGCGGGGGCGGCCCCGGGGCCGAGAGAGTGTCGCCGGCGCGGTTCCACGGCGGAGCGAAAGGGGCTCGGGGCCCGTCCTCCGGAGCTGCGACTTCGGCGCCCCAGCCGCGTCTCGCCCCCGGGGCCGCCGCCGCCCTTCGCCTGGACGGAGCGGGGCTCCCGGGGTCTCCCGGGGGTCCCGGCGGCGCGGAAGGAGGAAGGGCCGGTGGGCCCCCCGCTGGGTCCGCCCCCATCCCGGGACCGCCACGGCGGCGGCGGCGCCTCCTCCTCGGGCCGAAGGGAGGAGGGCGGGCGGCGGGCGGGCGGGCGGCCGTCCGTCCGTCCTTCCTTCCCGGGGGTTCTCCGAAGGGCCGGGCCCGCCGCGCACCACCCGGGGGAGGAAGAGGAGGGTCTCCGCGGGGCGCCCCGCCCGCCCCCCTCCCTCCCTCCGCGGCGGGCCAGCGGGAGACCGGAGGAGGGGCGGGGGCGCGGCTGCACCCGCCGTTCCGCTCGGTTCCCCAGCCGGCAAGGAGCCCCCTCGCCCCGGGGGGAGGCGGTCGCGGGGCGGGGCGGGCGGGCGCTCTGCACGTGCTCAGAGGCACTCCGGACCCCTCGCAGCGGGGCCGCACAGCCGCGCGCGCCGCCCCCGACGGGCCTTTCCCGCCGCCGCCGTCCCCCCGGCGGAGGCGGCGCCAGGCGAGGGGGAGCCGGGGGCCGTCGGGGAAGGGGCCTCGCGGCGGCGGCGGCGGCGGCGGCACCAGCACACCCGCTCCCCGGGGAAACCGCGGGAGCCCCCCGCTCGCCGCCCCTCGGAGCGCCCTCCGCCCCAGCGGCTGGGGGGCGGCCGGGCCCGTCGGGCGCGCCTCCTTCCGCCACGCGGGGCTCGCGGCCGGAGCCCTCCCGGGACCCCCGGGGACGGCGCTCCGCTCCAGAGGGCCGGCCGCTCCGTTGGGCGCATGCGCCCCGGCCAAGGGGCGGGGCGGGCCGGACGCCGCGCGTTGCCAGGCGACGGCCGCGCGGGGGAGCCGGAGGGGGGGCTTCGTCCGCCGCCGCCGCCGCCGCCGCCGCCCGGGGTCCCCGTTCCCGCAGGAGGCGGGGGATGAGCGCCGGGAGGGGCCCCGGGAGGGCCCCGGGCCGGAAGGGGGCCAAGGCCGCCGCCGCCGC
Organism: Ctenosaura bakeri; assembly: GCA_948474755.1. Lineage (NCBI taxonomy): Eukaryota > Metazoa > Chordata > Lepidosauria > Squamata > Iguanidae > Ctenosaura > Ctenosaura bakeri. The sequence continues at coordinate 54,882 of CAOLHI010004488.1, read as the reverse complement.
GCCGGGCAAGAGCGCGGGGCCCGCCGGGCCAGGTAGGGCGAAGGGGGGCGCGCGGCGCGGGGGGCCCCAACCCGGCCCCGCTGGGAGCCCGCCGGGCGGAGCCTGAGGCCTCTGGGCGCCCCTGGAAGGGCAGGGAGGGGCGGGCTGTGGCGTTTTAAGAGGGGCCTGAAGGAGGGCAGAAGAAGGAAGCGGGGCGGGCGCGGCCCCCGAGGAACCGCGGGAGGGGCCGCGCGTGGTCCAGAGGAAGAAGGCGGGCTGTACGATGGGACGAGGGGTGGGAGCGGCCCCGCTCGGCCGCAGTCGGAGAACGTTTTCGAAGGAGGGCCCGGCAGGTCAGGGCGCGGAGGGGGGCAACCGGAGCCGCTCGAGGAACGGGCCGCGGTCGGTCCCGGTTTCAGCGCGGCGGGTAAAGAGGTCGCTCCAGGCCCGAGCTGAGAGAAACCCAACCCGGGGGGGCCGGAAGCGAAGCCCTGACCGTGTGGGGCACAAAGCTGAAGGCTGAGCGTTTCCTTTGCGTATAATCGTAGAAATAAGTGTTTCCAAGGAACCAGCCTGAATTTAGGACTGAAGCCACGCTCGGCTCTTTCCCTTTTCTCCTCATTTTCATGGAATTACGGATTAGTTTATAAAATACGTTACAGGAAGGAACCTGATATTGCTAATTAAATGTATCATAAACATATACTTTAGTTTATTTAATAATATTTGCAATTATTGTACGATGTACTTTTGAGCATTGCTTCAATTAACAAAAAATTTTTTGGCACTACTAAATTCGCTTGTCTAAATTCATCCAGAAAATGCAGAAGAAATTCAGGTATATCTTTAGAGCTTTCTCAGTCCTTTTTGGTTTGAGGGTCACAATCTGCAAGTGCAGCCGTGATAGTTTCCGTTCAGCGTTCCCTGTGTTTCTTGAACGTCGTCTTCTCAAAACAGTAGATGAGAAGAGAGAGTTTCATAGAATCATAGAATGGTAAGAGTTGGCAGAGACCCCAGGGGCCATCCAGTCCAACCCCCTTCCGCCATGCAGGAACACCCTCAAAGCACTCCTGACAGATGGCCATCCAGCCTCTGCCTAAAAACCTCCAAGGAAGGAAACTCCACTCCACTCCGAGGCAGCAGATTCCACTGCCGCACAGCCCTGACTGTCAGGCAGTTCTTCCTGAGGTTCAGGTGGAATCTCCTTTCCTGCAGCTTGGATCCATTGCTCCTCGTCCTGGTCTCTGGAGCAACAGAAAACGAGCCCTCTCCTTCCTCTACGTGGCATCCCTTCAAATATTTAAACATGGCTCTCCTGTCCCCTCTTCACCTTCCCTTCTGCAGACTAAACATGCCCAGCTCTCTAAGTCTATCCTCATAGGCCTTCATGGCTTCCAGGCCCCTCACCATTTTGGTCGCCCTCCTCTGGACTTGCTCCGGCTTGACTGTGTCCTTCTTGAATTGGGGTGCCCAGAACTGGACACAGTATTCAAGATGGGGTCTAACCAAAGCAGAGTAGAGTGGTACCAGTACCTCCCTCGATCTAGACACCAGACTCCTATTGATGCAGCCGAGAATTGCATTGGCTTTCTTGGCTGCCGCGTCACACTGCTGACTCATGTTCAGCTTGTGGTCTATGAAGACTCCTAGATCCCTTTCACACGTACTGCTACCCAGCCACGTGTCTCCCATCTCTGTGTACATTTTTCCATAGTTGTTAAAATTAGAACAGAGCTGTGCAGAAATCCCAACTGGACAAGTAAGTGTGAAATTTCAACCTCATTTTGTCCAACGTGGCCGTCTTGTTAGTAAAAACAAAATCTTATTCAGTGTTCAAACCAGGGGAAGAAGAAACAGAATTACATGCCTAGCGAGAAGTCTGGAGTCAGAGAGCGCAGGGCCCGTGTGGGGGGCGCGGTCCTCGCCCCCCGGCTCCACGGAAGCACGCCGTTCTCCCAGGGCTTTGGGACATACTCTGGCTGCTGCGTACCAAGAAGACACGTTGCCGACCCCAATGGTGGCCTGACCCGTCAGGCGTGACGCTTCCAGGGACCACGTTCTAGCGCAGCTCCCTAGACCATGTCTGCCGTTGCCACAACCCGCCTCCCTGCTTCTTGACACTTTCTGGCCGGTATCTCCTTGGGACGTGGAGAGGTGTAGGCTGTGGATTTTTGGGCAAAGAGAAATGACCCTCTCCAGCCAACCGGTGGGGGCAGCATTGTGTGTCATAACGCATTGAGGTATTCAGAGAGGTGTGGGGGTGTGCAGGAGACATGCGCACCGCCTCTGTGTGTGGCACATTGCAGTTACACTTTCAGGTGGTTCCTCTGCCTCACGTGATGCTGATGTAGTCGTAGGAGTAGCTTGTTAGCCGTTAGAGAAAGAGAGGCCATTTCTGCACTACACTGTTATAGTGTTGCTATTCCACTTCCAACCTCCTATGGGATCCTGGGGGTTGCAGTTTAGAGAGAGCATTTAGAATTCTCAGCCGGAGAGCTCTTTGGCCTCAGGAAACTACAAACCCCAGAATTCCACAGGAGGTTGAAAGTGGAATAATAGCACACTAACAGTGTAGTGCAGAAAGGCCCAGAGTCTGGCACTGAGCGCAGGAACGCAGCTTCTGGAGGTAAGGCCTCATTCCCTTGTCAGCCGTGTGTGGGAGGGAGACCACGAGGCTGCTTAAGCGTTTTCACATTCTCTCTGCTTCCGTTCGGTCACTAAAGTCATTACTTGTATCTAACTATCAATAAAGTATAGCTTTTGACTACGTCTTATGAGAGTGGATTCTGTTCCTGATGTAAACAGTGCATTGTCAGCCGTGCGCGTTGGCCATTGGTCCGCATGCCGTGTGCTGGGCTGACATTCTGCATCGAGGAAGTGCAAGGTAAGGGGAATGTATAACTCTGCTGCACTGAGGCAACGAGGGATCTCTTTTGCAGTGTCTGTGTGTCTGGATCTTTTCTGGTGACTTCCTTCTGCGTTTACATCTGCGTCAGGTCACCAGCAAGTGTTTCTTCTGCAATCGGTGCGTTTGGCCAAGGAACATTTTATGTGGTGCTAGTTTCCAGCTTCCCAATCTAACATGCATCCAGTGCCAGAGCTGCTCTGAGGTGTTTTTGGACTAAGTTTTAGTGGCCTCAGCCTCTCCAAAACCAGTTCTTAAACCGTCTGTGGCATCTCTTTCATGTTGCTGCCATTTTGTTACGCTTTCTGTCTTGCTTCCAATTATACAACAAGCATTTCAGTTGATTTTTCATATAAACATGTATATCAGCCAGGAGAAGGTGCACTGGGAGTTTTCCATGGGTCTTTCCACCTGTGACAGAACGAAAAGGACACACATGGGGCCTTCTCCTATGGTCACCCCCTTCACTACCTCCAGCTAGAGGCAGCCTGGGATTGTAGGGCACCCAGAGGAACAGGGATGCAAGAGGCACTGAGAGACGAGGGCCTTTGCAAAACTCTGCCTGGCTCTTTGCCTTCTTCTCTTCTTGGCCCCAGGAAGAAGCATAACTCGCAGTCGCCCCAGTCTGCCTCTTGCTGTGTAATGCAAGAAGATGCCTGTGGATCAGGCCAAGGGATGTGAGAACAGTGGGTGCTGCATGTGAGCACACTTTGGGAGGTTGAGTTGTAACCTTCAGCCTGTTTTGGATGTGAAACATCTCCTTTCTCCCTTTAGGTCAACAGACTGATGGGAAAGAGGCAACTGCGGTCCCCAGCAGCTGCACCCCACTCCCTGGGGAGACCCCCAGCAGCCACCCTCCAGGTAGGACTGACTCACTTTGGCTTGGAGGAGGAAGGAAATGGGGGTGTGGTAATGGATGGAGCACACTTCCTATCCTTGTTCCTGGGTGACAAAACATGGATGTGAGTCCTGACAGACTCTTGGTGTCTTGGCTAGCTGAGGTGAATGGGGAAGATTTTGGTAGGAAATGCGCAGAGCAAGGGTGCTTGCCTCCTGTACCTGGGCAGCTTCGTTCAGTATTGTAGTCCGATGTTGGGTCATTGACAGGATCACTGGAAGTCTATTCGCTGTAGGCTTTCTTGCTTACCTTTTCTTAACCTTGTGACCTGGCAATGCTGAAGCCATGCTGACTTAGCCTAGGCATAGAGCCAGAGTCCTGCTTGCCACATGTTTTCCAGCCATAAGTGTCCCATTTTTATTTAATATTTCATGCCAATTAATTTTTTTTTTTTTGCCAGTTATGCTGTGCCATGTGTTAGGGGTATAAAGCATGGTAACATGTGTCATCCATCATATGTCTGGGCATTTCATTTCTTGTGCCCAAGTGTAGTGTAGTACCTTACACTTCTCCCTGTTGGAATTTAGTTTGTTAGTTTTGGCCTGGTTCTCTAATCTGTTATGGTCATTTTGAAGTGTGATCCTGTCCTCTGAGGTATTAGCTGCCCTTCCTAATTTGGTGTCATCTGCAAGTTGGGTACGCATGCTCGCTATTTCGTCAACTAAGCTGTTTATAAAGGTGTTGAATAGCCCTGGACCCAAGACAGAACCCTGTGGCACCCACTAGTCACTTCTCTCCAGAGGAAGAGGAGCCCCCTTTGTGTTCTTTCAGTCAACTAGTTACGGATCCATCTAACAGCAGCATTATCTAGCCCACATTTTGCTACCTTGTTCACATGGATATCGTGGGGCACCTTGTCAGAGGCCTTACTGAAGTCAAGATAAGCTATGTCCTCAGCACTCCCTTCATCTGCCAAGCTAGTAACTCTGTCACACAAAGAGATAAGATTAGTCCAGCATGACTTGTTTTTGAGAAACCCGTGTTGACTTATTTTCCTCTTCAAGGTTCCGCTCCCTGATATCTTTCAGAGGTGGACAGATTACTTCTTTGCCCCACACTGAGGCTTCCAACCCATGCCCAGAAACACTCTCTTGGTATACTGGGTGCTGTGACTCTTTTTCAAACTCACTGAAGGAATCCATTCTCTAGACCCTGTTTCTGATATTTATCTGTTCTACGGACTCACCCACATAGCCCCTCCGCCTGGCTAAACTGGGTTCTTCAGTCAGAGAACCAGTCAGATTAAATTATGCTCTTGATAGGGCTGCTTTGCTGGCTATGCACGGCACACACACACCCCGGTTCGTCACAGGGACAATATTTCCCTCCTCCAGTCTGCTGGGATTTCTCCCGTTCGTTCTCCAGGAATTCTCAGAGATTATTGTCAGGTGTTCTGAGATTACTTCTGCCAGTTCTTTTAATACCTTTGAATGGAGTTCATCTGGTCCTGGAGACTTGAATGCATTTAGAGTAACCAGCTATTCCTGTACTACCTCTCCCTGTAGCTGTGCTGCATTTCCCCTGCCATATCATCTGCTCCATTTTCTCCAGGTAGAGCATTATTTCCATTTTGGGAAAGGACAGAGGCAAAGAAGGTATTCAGTAGTTCTGTCTTTTCTCTTTCCCCTGCTGCCGTTTTGCCATCCTCTCTATGCAGAGGGCCTGTCATTTCCTTGTTCTTCCTTTTGCTACAGGCATAGCAGCAACCGCAACAACAACAACAAGAAAAAGCCTTTCTTATTGTTTTTAACTTCTCTGGCAAGCCTGAGCTCATTCTGCGCTTTAGCTTTTCTGACTTTCTCTCTATACTTGCTGGCTATTGGTTTCAATTCCTTTTTGGTGATTTCCCCCTTTTTTCATTTCTTGCATATGTCCGTTTTAAATCTTAACTCGGTTGAAGCTCTTTAGACATCCATACCGGATTCTTTGGACACCTCCCATTTTTCTCTCTCATTGGAATTGTTAGAAATTGTGCTTTCAGTATCTCACTTTTAATAAATTCCCATCCACCATGAACTCCTTTCTCTCTTAGTATTCTTGGCCATGGGATCACTCCCAGTATTTCCCTCAGTTTACTGAAATCCGCTTTCCCAGTAGCCCCCTCTGGTATGTCTTGGACCATTGTGCCTGGAAGGCAGCAGACTTCTCGGATCGTCCCAGTAAGCTAGCTGCCGTGGGCTGCCATGTCCCCCACCCTGGAGAGGTAGTTGCCTACAGCCACATCACATCTTTTCCTTCTCAGGGAAGGAGCAGGGATCCAGACCACCCCCAGGCCCCCCCCATACCTTTGTTTCCACTGCTCCTGTGACACAGAATTACTCTCCAAGGGAAGAACCCAGAGCTGCCGTGTGGCTCTGAGGAGACCACTGTTCCTCAAGGGGGTGCCTCCTGCCCTAGATAGTGTTCTTCATTGACAGTGGCACCCCCCACCCTCACTGTCACAGGTGGGTCCTCTCTGCCCTGCCCAAGAGCTTTTGGCCCCCATGGTGAATCAGTGGAGACAGGTGGGCCTCATGGGGTTGTGCATTTTCTTCTGACTGAGCAGGCTCATTGTACTTGTTGCAGATTTACCCTTCTGTATACACAGGCAGGGAAACAAGCACAGCTCAGAGTCTGGGCATCACAATAGCCACTTTTGCACTCCCTCGCCGTCCACTTGGGCAGTCGCACGGCCCTCTGGGCTCCCCTTCCCGTTCCCCTGCTAAACACCCTAGGCCAAACACCGGTCTCCTCACTCCCCAACAGTGGCAGGGAAGATGTGGGTGTGTGGATTCTGTGCCTGTTAGTTTTGTAGGGTGAGCTCTGCTCATAGAAGGGCACCTCTGGGCCAGCGACTCGCTGCCTGCCTATCCACCCCAGAGAGCAAAATTGCAAGGATGGCAGTCAGGAGCTGTATGGTGCATGATGTTATAGCATGGAATCAATTTTTAAAAACCCCTTTTAAAAAATGAACCTCCGTCTAGCCCACAACAAGTACGCTAAGCAGATTCTGTTGTGGCTCTGCCGTTGTCATCTCCTCCTCCTTTTTCCTCTCCCTCTTTCTCCTCCTGCTCTCCCAGAGGTCAGTCGTGAAGCCCAGGCCGCACTCACCCTGCAGTGTGGCTTCCGCCGCATTTTAGCCTGTCGAGAGAAAGCGAGGCGGCTGAAGGAGCGGCAGGAGTACAACGAGTTAATGGAGCGCCTGCAGAGAGAGGTGGGGAGCCCCCGGTGGCCCTAAAAGCAGCCAGGAGGGATTCCTGCCAAGTAGGGGGGCTCTGGAGGCCACAGGGATTGCCTGTGGCGGCCTCGCAGAGGGAGAGGGGAAGGCAAGGGCTGGCTGGAGGTGGAGGCGGCAGGGATGCCGTTCTGCCAGGCCTTCCAGAAGTGTCCTCTCCTACCACCCTTGCCCCACTGGCCTGCTCCCATGCAGGGCACCGCTCTGCACCTCAGCAGGCTCCTCTGCTTCTCTGGCAGGCCTTTGTGGCTCTGGTGAGGCGCGAGCAGGCGGAGGCAGAGCGCGAGCGGAAGAGAGAGGAGGAGGAGAAGCGGAGGCAGCGCGAGGAGCAGCAGAGGAGGAAGCGGATGCTGGAGGCCGCCTTCGATGGGGATGTGGAGGAGATGAAGGCCGTCCTGAAGGAGGTGGGCAGGGGGCCGGAGGGCTGGCCAGCAGGCCTGAGGCTGGAATCCTTTGCAGGACCTCTCTTTCCTTCCACCACTAGCCATGTGGTGGTGGCGTCCTGGGGGCACTGAACTTGGGGAGCCCCATCCCCTGCATGGTGAGTGAAGAGCTGCCCGCTTCCTGTTCGGGCCATTGCTGTGGTCAAGGGACGTGGCCGCCTTGTGCCTCAGGGGACCTCCTCCTGCCTCCTTAGACCCCACTGGGAGGACAGTGGGCCAAGAAGGCCTCAGGCAGGAGCGTGTGGCAGGAGGTGCACTCTCCGTGCAGCCCGGGCCAAGGGCATGGCTGGCCTGAGTGTATGCTTTGAGGCAAAGAGCACAAGAATGGCTGCGCTGGGTCAGGCCCCTCCCCGGCAGGCCCTCCCAGGGCGTCCTCAGTCGGAAGTCCCAGCCCCCTGGTGGTGCAAGGTGCCATGCCCGCGTGGAGGCCTCCTCCTCCGGCTGGCCAGTTGCTGGTGTTCCATTGGGCCCCAACTGGATTCTGGGTGCTTTGCCATCCCCCCAGCCGCTCGCTGCTCCCGAGGCTCCTGGGGGAGAAGGAGGCGGTTTCTGCCCCCATGTTGGGAGGAGGGAGAGGGAGGAGGGAGGAGAGGGCCTTGTGATGCCCCTCCGGCTTCCCCAGAGCGTGGCGATTGGGACTGTTGAAGGGTGCCCGTGCGGTGGAAAGCAGTGGAAAGAGGCTGCAGACAGGGCATCTTTCAGCGATCATGGCTCCTCCCACTGGCCGGAGGGGAGCGGTCAATGCGCAGCCCCCTGTCCGGCCATGAAGGAGGTGCTGGGGCCAGCATGGAGCTGCACCAGCTGTTACCTGCGCTGTACACTCGGGGGGCTGGAGCAAGTATGACTCCTTTCTCCAGGCTGCCTCTTGCCACAGTTGCTGCTACAGTGTTTTTCATGCAGGGCGGCATCCCCCCTTCTCCCAACACCCACCCACTGCTTCTGTCTTGCCCTCCCAAGGTGGCCGAGCTGGACACCCGGAATGGTGTGGGATCTGACGAGGAGGGGCGGGAGGCACGGCTGCGGCACCGCCTCAACATGGTGGACTGCACTGATGCCAATGGCAACACCCCCCTCTCTGAGGCTGCGGGGGGGGGCCACCCTGAAGCCATCCGGATGCTGATCGAAAATGGGGCCAATCCAAACAGCCGGGTGAGGGGGGGACCTGTGGACCTCTGTGGGGGGGGAGGCAAGGCTTCTGTGGGTGTGGGACCCTCAAGGGCTGCTGGTGTAGGGGCCTCCCCTGAACCAGAGGCACAGCTGTGCTTTGCGGCCCCTCGTTGTGGGCCCAACCAGCCCCCATCCTCCTCTGGGCCTGCTGCTTTGGAATTGGAGTTGGGAGTTCAGCCAGGAACACCTGGGTGGGCCAGTGGGCCTTGGGCCGAGCCATTCCCTGCAGCAGGTTCCCCTCCTTTCCAGCAGGGTGCCTGGAGAATGGCGGGGCAGGATGGGGGGGCAGGAGGGCTGGTGAACCTGAGGAGCTGCCACCTGCAGACAGGGCAGGGGGCCCTTAACTGTCCAAGACACCTCTGTGGACTAGCAGACAAGTCTGCTGGGCCACAGATGGCCCCCACTAAACCCTGAAAGCGGTAGAGCACCCTCTTGGTGTTTATGGTATTTGGAAAAGATATTTGGGAAAGTGGAGGGCAGACACTGGTTGCCACCCCCCCCCCGAAGGGGAGCCCTCCCTCATTCCACAACTGATATGATTGCCCAGGTGGTACATTTGGCATGGGACTTGGTTGGAAGCCATTCATGGCTGCCAAAAAGTCTGCACAAAGGAAGGTTGAACTGGTTCTCCTGAAATCTTGTCTCCTTGTCCACTGAGGTGGGGTGCTGTTGACTCTCCAGCTGTTCTAGATGCCATTTCCCATCATCCCCTGCAATTGGCCACACTAACTGAGGGTTCTTTGAGCTGAAGTTCAAACTATCTGGGCCGGGAGATGTCAGACGGGGCCATATACCTCCTTGCCCACGGCACCCAGAGGCCTGGTAGTTGCCCTGGCAGGGGCTGCCCTCTTGCTTGGCAGTGGGACTTTGCGTTGTCCACAGGCAGGCCAGCAGCACAGCAACACCTGGCTGATGCATCCCCAACAATGGACAGTGGGGGGAGGGAGGTGCTGCTGGATTTGGGCTGACAAAGCCCTTTAAGCCCCCTTCCTGTCAGGAGGGCTTTGGCGGTATCTTCCTGCCTGGCAGAACAGGGTTGGACTGGGTGGCCCTGGGGTCTCTTCCACGTCTGTGAGTCTATGACCTCTGGCTCCACTTTTTTCCTTCACACTTGGGCTGATCTTTGGCCCCCTTTGTCTTCAGGGTGCATTTAACCGGACCCCCCTCTACCGGGCTGCGTTTGGTGGCCACTTGTCTGCTGTGGAGCTGCTTCTCCAGTACGGTGCTGACCCCCGGCTTTACGCCGATGATGGCAACACCCCAGCACAGGTGGGCTTTGCACCCTCCCGCCACCTTTAATCAGGGCTTCTCTCTGTAGCTGGGAGGGGGGGTAAGGCTGCCTCAAGACTTGATTCCCCACGGAGGCACTTGAGAACTGTGCTGCCACCAAAAGAAGAGTCCGGGCAGAGGAGGCTGTTGGAGCGTCATTGCCCGTGGTCACTCCACAAGCCTTTGGACCACAAGAGGAGTGCCAGGAGGCTGGCAGTGTTGCTTCGGGTGTGACCTGCACACACAGCTGTTCTTAGCAGAGGGGAGAGCTGGGTCAGGAGGAGAATGTGGAGAAGCGGAGACACCCCCTTGCCACACACTTGCCCCATCATGGTACAGCAATGCTCAGCTGGGAATGGGGCCACAGCTGGCCACTGCAGGTCCCCTGGCTTGCCCATCCAGGTAGTGTGCAGAGTTCTGTAAAGGACCAGCTGAAAGGGCCAAAAAGCCCGGTGAAGGGAGTGTGGGAGAAGGAGGAAGTGGGCAGCTCTTGATGGGATTCAGAGGGGCACCATGAGGGCCCACCTTTTTCTGGAGATCTATCGCACTTTCCAGAACAAGTCCCCTTGTTGCCTGGGAGGGGGCTGTTCTCCTCTGCTCCCTGCTGGTGGGCCATGGCCATGGCTGTCTGCCCTCCCTACGAGCTACGGGCTCTCGGTTTCTGCCCAGGTGGCTTCGCTGGACAGCTTAGTGGCCATCCTGAACTCCTGGGACATCAGCCTGACGGACTCCATGCTTCAGAAGATGGAGGCGGAACGGCAGCGGAGGGCCCAGCAGGACAAGCAGCAGAAGGAAGCGGAGACGCAGCGGTGGGTGGTTCTTGCCCTTGCTTGCTCATCGCTCTCTCTCTCCTGTGCCAGCCCACCTGCCTGCCCACCCTTCGTGGGCTGTGATGACCAGGACCTTCTCCTTGCAGTCCTTATGGCCACATTCAGAGACATTTGGAAAGACCAAGACACCCACTGAAATCTCCCTGCATTTGGTGCTGCTCCTCTGTTGCTGGCCACTTGGCACTTGCTGCCCGGGGACATCCCAACGGAGGTCCAGTAAGCAAGGCCTTCCCGCAGAGAAGGGGGCCCACAGGGTGACCCAGCTGAATCTCGTCCAGCCAACCGGTCCACCTGCCCTTCCCAGCTGTTCTCGCATGCAGGTGGCCCTGGAGGGGGCAGGTGGCTGAGCCAAGAGTGCCGAGGAAGCGGGGCTGTCCAGGCCCAGCCGTGCTGGGAGCCGCAGGGCTGGAAGGGCTGGAAGGGGCTGGGCCCTGAAAGCAGCTTCACACCTGAAGTGGCAGATATTTTATAAGTTGGCAGAGTTCGTGTTGTCCTCTGAATGACTGCTCTTTACTCAGCACAGGCAGTTTGCTTGCAGCAACTGCTTAGAGGGGAGCCTCTTCTGCTGCGGTCTTGCTCGGGGTGATGCGAAGACACAGAAGACCCAGAGAAATGGGACTGAACGCCCTTTCCCCACAGAAGTGGCCCCTGTGTGGTGGTGGGGAGACGATCAGGGGGTCCTTGGAGGGGTTCTCTGACACCTGCATTTCCCTCTGCCCCCCAGGATGACAGAAGAAGTGGAGGCCCTGACCAAGGAGCACGAGCGATGCAGCAAGGAGGTGGGCGCTTGGCCAGTCTGTGGCGGTCGCTCTTCCCTGCCAGCCAGGATGGCTCTTGTGGAGCATGAGCAAGAGGGTGCCATGGGGCAGACCCCTGCTGGAGGGCTGCTGCCAGGAAGGGAACACTGCTCTAGAGGGTCATTTCCCCCACCCCACAATTCATCTGATCCAGCCTTGGAACTCCTGCGGTTCCCCCTGGCCTGGGCTCTGCTGGCTCTCCTCCCCGTGACCATGCAGCCACTGTGGGGTGCCACCTGCTAGTCCTACTCCACCTGAGTCCAGGCCAGTCTCTGTCTCCTTGTAGTTACAACAGGCCTACAGCGAGCTGAACCGGCGCATCACCGAGCACGACAAGTGCCAGCGGAAACAGATGGGCAACGCAGAGATCACTCTCCATGTGAGCACCCCTGCGCCAGCTGTGGCCATGGTCTCTGTGACTGTGCGACCTGTCCCTGCTAGTGCTGCAACTCAGCTACTACCACGGGCTCCATCAGGGGACCCCCTGTCACTCAGGCTCACCCCACTGTTGCCTGCTTGGTGAGGCATAGGCTTGGCCACGTGTGGTTCAGCTTGGTTCCCCAGTGGCACAGTCTCCATGCAGAGCTAGCTCCTGAGAACCCAGTGCCACTGGCAGAAAGCCAGTCCGTTCTGTGCTGGTCAGTGTTCTGGTGGGTCTGTGTTGACTGTATCCTCCTCTTGCTTGCAGCCACAGGGGGAAATTGTGCCCTGGCCAGATTATCATGGCCGCAAAAGAAAGAGCGCAAGAAGTGGGTGGCCCGGAGCAGCTGGGACCTTAGTTGCGTGGGAGGGTCTTAGGCAAAGGCTTGGCCCAGGAGAGAGGGAGCTTTTGCTGGAACCTCTTTGTGCTGGCAGGAGAGGGTTAGACTACGTGGCCTTTGGGGGTCCCTTCCAACTCCACTGAGGAGGTACAGGCAACTGCTCAAAACTTGGCAGTGCAGCCACTTTCAGCCACCGGAGGGAACTGTCCTGCCTGGGTTGCTGGCTGCTTTGTCGCTCTCTCTCTAGGGGGGCCGCGTCCCCTGGGGTGGGCTGGGGGCATTGGAGTCAGCGGCTGCTAGCTCCGCATCGCCTTTTCAGAATGGCATTTCCCATGGCAGGCAATTGCTGATGCAGAGGTGCTGGTGGAGCGCCTGCGCGGTGTGGCGGAGGCAGCAGAGGAGAAGCTCTCTTTGGCCCGGCTCAAGTTGCGGGAGCAGATACAGAATGGTGGGTGAAGCACCCACAGGACAGTGAGAGGAGACATGCACCCCACGCTTTTGGGGCTTGTTGGTATTTAGGCAGAAGGAACTAGCTCCCATGCCCAACCGGAGGCTCAATCGATACTGGCTTGTTTTTCCTGCTCCAGAGACTAGGACAAGGAGCAATGAATTCAAGCTGCAGGAAAGGAGATTCCACCCGAACCTCAGGGAGAACCTCCTGATGGTCAGAGCTGTCTGGCAGTGGAATCTGCTGCCGCCTCCATGGAGGGTGGTGGAGTCTCCTCCTTTGGAGGTTTTTAAGCAGAGGCTGGATTGCCATCTATTGAGAGTGCTTTGATGTGGGTTCCTGCGTAGCAGGAGGTTGGACTTAATGGCCCCGGCGTCTTCCAACTGATTTATACCCAGCACCTGTCCTCCACTGTGCCCTGCGGGGTAGGTTGGAGTCTCCTCTCTCTCAGACCTGAGCCATTTTTTATGGGCCAGGAAGTTTCTGGCTTGCTTTGGCCACTTCTCAGGGGCGGGGGGCAAAGGCCCCTCTTTCTGCGTCTAATACTTGCCCAAGGATGGCAAGGAACCATTTTAGACTGATAAGAGGCCTACCCTGAGGAGGACCAACCTACTGGAGGAGGGAGTTGCCTAGGCATCCCTTCTGGTGGTGTGGGGGCAGGTGGAGGGGCAGGTGGAGAGGCCACGGGCCAACAAGGGCTGCTGGCCATCCCATATGCTCTCTGCCAGGCACAGCAGCTGAGTTGCCCGGCCTGAAATGCTCAGTACAAGAACTGGACGACGTGCTCTTGAAAGACGTGGGTGGAAAAATCGAGGCAGATGGACGGTGAGTGGAGGATGCGGGTCCCGGGGCCCCATCTTGCAGTCTCTGCTGGTCCCCCAACTTTGACTGGGCCTCCATTGTCCAAGTGGGAGGGCCAGGGAGCTCATGCTGTCCCTGCCCTGTGTGGAGGGACTACAGACCCTGCAGGTGGCAGCCAGCTGTTGGGGCGTTCAGCCCCCAAGTAGCCCCTTCTGTTCTCTCTTCTGCGCAGGTGGCCGCTGGTCATAGACCCCTCTGGCCAGGCTGCCATTTTCCTGCGCTACCGCGACACCAATTACCTGAACACGGTGAATCCCAGCGATATGGCCATAGAGACCCTCCGCCTGGCCCTGCTGGGCTCTCTCCGGTAGGGGCACGAGCCAAATGCCAGAGGGGAGGGTGGGCCTTTACCCAGGTGAGGCATTTCCTTTGCCCAGCTGCTCCTGTGCGTCACACATTCGCTCATCTACTGGCTGGAAACGCCCCCTCTTCCTTTTGCCTGCTGCAGGTATGGAAAGCCTGTTGTCTTGGACATGATGGAGCTAAACATGTTGGAGACGGTGAAGAAGCAGCTGGAGCGGCTGGAGGCCGGCCTGGCCGATATGGTGCTGAGCAGGAAGATTCTGGAGGGCGAAAGGTGGGCCTTGGGTGTGCCTGCACCCTGAGCCCCCTTCACCCCAGAAGCGCTGTTCCCTGCCTGGGCCCCCCAACCCCAGACACTGCCAGTGGGAAGCGGGGGCGGGGTGCTGCTGGTAAAACCCCTGCAGGACCCACCAGCCACGTGCACCAGCCTCCTGAGAACAGGCCTTGTTGGGCAGGTGTGCTGTGGCCATGAAAGGAGCGTGTGCCAAGAAGACCCTTAAGAACAAGAGGGGGTCACACATGGGGCTTCCAAACAGGCCTGGAAATAAATGGGCCCATGGAGTCCTGAGGCAACTGAGGGGAGGGGAGTTTGTCCCCATCTCCCAAAGGATACTGCGGGACTGAAAAGGGTAGCCAAAGCCTCCTGGCCACGGCCTCCCTGCTAGAAAGAGTTCAAGAAAAGTGTGGGCCAGTTCTTACCTGCTCTGCTGGACAGGTCAGTCCCACAGCGGTCTTGGCGCTGGTGCTGTCCCGCTGCCCCTGCAAACTCCACCGGTTGCTGGCCAAAGGCTCTCCCGAACAGCGGCCCCGATGTCTTCCCTGGGCTCCCTGAGAGCATCAAGCACTCCCCACTGGATGATGGTGGGAGGCCCCGTTTCCCCTCCCAAGGCAGTGGGGGTCCCATCTTGCGCTTCCTCCTGAGGAAGCATGTGAGCAGAGTTGGGGGGCTGCTAGACAGTTTTTTCCCCCTACAGTTCTTTCCGTAGCCTCGGGGGGCCCACCGTGTGTTGCTTCCACCACCACTACCACCTTTTCTTGCAGGTACCTCTCCCTGCGGAGGCCAACGGATGGACCTGAATACGCAGAGACGGAATTCCAAGCAGCCCGGGTGAAGAGGTTCAAGCTGTTCCTGGTCACCAAGCAGCGCCATCCGTCAGAAGAGCTGCAACAGCGCTTCCTCCCCATCCAGGTCATCCTTTTCCAGAGCAGCCGGTAGGCACAGGTGGGGAGACCCCGGAGGCACCCGAGTTGCGCATTAAACCAGTGCTCTGAGGCTACCTTTGTTCTTTCTCAGCAAGCGAAGGAGTTTCTGAAGAGCCCCTTTTGCTTCATGGTTTCCCCCGACCAGCACTGGGGGCCCATACGGATGGAGAGTGTTGCCTTGGTCTCCCCCTACCCACATCTGCCCTGAAGTCCTTTTCCTTTTTTCCCCGCCCTGTCCACCCCCAGGTGTGTGTTTACTGAGAGACAGGCTCCCTATCAATAAAAGTGCCCTTGACAAGACGCCTCTTTTCTTGCCCTCTTTAGAGCTCCCTCCACCATAGGGGCCTATCCCTCTATGCCCTAGTAGCGTCCCCACCATGTTTCTTCCACAGCAGCTCTGAAATGGGTCACAGTGTTTCTACTCAACTGTGGACTGGCTTGCACATGCACACATTTTGGCCCAGTGAGCAGCCACAGTGAAGCCAGCTCATCCTTCCCTTTAGAATCATAGACTAAGGGAGCTGGAAGAGACCCTAGGGGCCCTCCAGTCCAACCCCTTGCTATACAGGAACCCCCATCAAAGCCCTCCCTTTGACAGACGGCCATCCAGCCTCTGCTTAAAAACCTCCATAGAATGAGGAGGCTCCACCACGCTCCATGGAGGCAGCAGCATCTTTCACTGTCGGACAGCTCTGACAGGAATTTCTTCTTGAGGTTCAGGTGGAATCTTTTTTACTGCAGATTCAAGCTGAATCCATTACTCCATGTCCTAGTCTCTGGAGCAGTGGAAAAGACATTCATCCAAATACTTAAACATTGCTATCATGTCCCCTCTTAACCTTCTTTTCTGCAGACTAAACATCCCCACCTCCCTAAGGCACTCCTCATAGGGCTTCATGGCTTCCAGATCCTCCACCATTTTGGTCGCCCTCCTCTGGACACTTCCAGCTCTGGACACTTCTGACAAGTTCCAGCTGGTTGATATCCTCCTTGAGATGAGCTGCCCAGAACTGGGCACAGGATTCCAGGTGAGGTCTGACCAAAGCAGAAGAGAGTGGTACAGTCAGTGTCACCCTTTCCCAGCTGAGCTCCC
Organism: Ctenosaura bakeri; assembly: GCA_948474755.1. NCBI lineage: Eukaryota > Metazoa > Chordata > Lepidosauria > Squamata > Iguanidae > Ctenosaura > Ctenosaura bakeri. The sequence continues at coordinate 38,711 of CAOLHI010004488.1, read as the reverse complement.
AAAGAAGCGGGGGGCTTGGCTCAGGCAGGAGTGGCCCACCAGCCCAACAGCATCAGGAAGCTGCTGGGCAGGGGCCTTCCAGGTGCTAAGCCAGAATGGCAACAGGTGCGCTGGTGGCCCCTTTGTTCACTGAGAGACGAGAGCAGATGGACTGAGGGCTGCTGGTGGTTTTGGAGACACAGATGAAAAACCAGTACGTGGAAGGGCGAGGAACCACTTGCCCCATGATGATTTTGGAATGCCAGTAGCATCCAGCCTTGCTTAACAAAATGAGGCACAGAGCAATGAAAGTTGTGCAGGAGGAACCATCAGTTGACAACATGAACATTGTTTCTCTAGACTAGACAACGCTGATTGCGGGCCACAAGCAGGCACATCAGGACAAATCAACAAGGAATCTGATCCTTTGGCCAACGCTGAGTTTGTTGCTCAGAGCAGGGGTGGGAATGTGTGAACCTCCAGGTGTTCATCCTACAAATCCCATCAGCCCCAACCACTATGGCTGAACCAAAGAACTATGGGAGCCATGAGCGGTCGCAGGGCTTCTGCGTTCCCTGCTCCCCCAGGTGGAAAGTGGTGCTGCCAAGGCAGCCCAGGGCCAAACCTAGCCAGGAGGTGGCCACCTCTGCTAGCCAGGTTCCCCTGAGGAGGCCTGCTGGCATCCCTCGGTGCTGAGCAACTTCCTCTCCGTGTTCCCCACATCTCCACACCTCAGGCCCAGTGGGCCTTTAAAAAGCAGGAGCAGGGCCTTTAAAATGTAAAGTAAACTTTATTATCCTTGAACCACAAAATAGATTTCTTTGGTTGTACAAATGTTGGTAGTTACAGTCTTGATCTCCCTAGGAGTTTCTTGGGAGAGGACAGACATGCCACAGCCCAGCACCTAGAAAGTCTTAAGTTAGTCGCTGAAAACCCTGCCCGATCACTCCCAAATTGCTCATTAAAAGCAAATGCTAAAATCAGGTTAAAATCAAGAAGCTCTAACAGTTGGTGAGGAAGCAACCCCATGCAGCTGGAGAAAAGGGCAGGCACCCTGCCCCTCCACCCGTCTAAAACCACCCATACAACCTCTGCTAAAATGACTGCCTGCCGGGAGGGGGTGCAAGCAGGACCCACCCCACTGGGCCCAAAGAACCCTGGCCTTTCCTAAAGAAACGGCAGGCTCCGTTGGTGCATCACGGCTCTCCCAAGAGGGCGGGTGTCTGCCCCATCTGCCAGGCCTGGTACCCCCTCCTATCCTGCACTACATCCCCTTCCTGTACCCCGGCCCCCCATCCCATTTCGCCCTGTACCACTTTCTATCCTCACCACCACACCCTAATGCAACTAGACCGCCCCCTTCTGCTCCCAGACAGCTCTACCTCAGCTAGCCCCGTGTCCCACTGTTCCCTGCCCACCTCACGTGTCAGGAGACTGGCTGGCCTCTTCCCACTCACCCCTCCTGCCCTGGGCACCATGGCACTGATGGGCACAAAAGACTCTGCAAAGGAGACAAAAGATGGCAGCACCCCAGGGCAAGGGCTCATCTTCTGCCTCCCCTGGTGCAGCCCTCAGGCAAGGCGGAAGGGCAAGACATGGAGACAGGGGTTGCCCACCTGCTGTTTGGCAAAGATACTCTGGTGAGGAAGGGGCAGAGGATTGCCCGTGCCCCTTCCCATTGCCTCCACTGGCAAAGTCAACTTTTCAGGGCTGTGGCAGCGCACACGCCCTCATGTTCCCACAGGTACTTAACACACGCCACACTGCACAGTCCCTTGCCCCAGTCTGCTCATAACTTGCCCCGGTGCCTGGGGGAGGAGGAGGAGGAGGAGGAAGAGAGGCGAGACCCCCAGGCATGAGCTTGCTCTGTCCAGTGTCCATGCGGAGGCCAAGCTGGCCATCATTCATGCTGCCCATGGAGCTGACAGCCCCAGCTTGGTGGTCTTCTTAACAGCCCCCCACAAGAGGGGGGCTCAGGTCCCTTATGTGGGGACGGCAGCTTCCAGGCTGTGCTGCTGCGCGTGTCCGAGGTTGCGCTGGCTGCTGAAGAGTCCCGACTCCTCCCGAGGGGATGCAGTGGGCATGGTGGGGCTGTGCCCTGAGGATTCCTCGGCTCCGACCTGCCCGTCTTGCTTCTGGCTCACTGGCCACAGAATGGGGAGAGAGAGAGAGAGAAAGAGGAGGAAGAGTCATGCAGGAAGGAAAGAGGCACATCAGAGAACACATGTGCGCACACACGCCATTGCCACCTGGTTTCTTCAGGTAAAAAAACAATGGAATCCCAGTGGTGAAAGGGGCGTCCCCAATCCACCGCTCAGTGTCTGGAAGGGATCTGCTTCACGGCAAAGCTGGGGGGCTCCCACAGCAGCATTCAGGTATGGTGGGTCTCTGCACTGCTTGGCAGAACTCCTGCCCTCAGCCTTAAGGACACTATGCCCCCTCTAAGGATTGGGGCAGGGAGGCTGGAACAGGGCTCCAGGGAGCACTTGCCTCTTCTCAAGCCCAGAGAACAAAATGTGGGCAGAGGTGGGATGAGGAAGCTCTCTTGCCCTCTGCAGGATCCTAAGGGGGGGAGTCTCTATTGGGCACCCCCACCTCCATCCAGCAGCAGCCCACAGCACGCTGTCCCCCTACAGTGTGGGGGTGTTCTACCCACTACTCCTTGCTGCTGGGCTGGCACTTAAACAGAGGAAGGAATGAGGGCAGGGAGGGAGGCAGGAAACTCCACAAAGAGGTGCCTGTGGAAACGGGGACCCCCTTCCGCAAGAGGTGACGTCTCCATCTGACCACTCACCTGAGCTGCTCCCACCACCACCGTTGTTGAGGAGGGGCCGGCACACGTCCCCACTCTCTGGCGTCTGGAAGAGCAGCAGAAGGGGGTGACATAGGCCCAGCTGTCCGTGACCGACCTCCCCCCACCCACTCCTTCTTTGGCCCCCAAAATTGCAAGTCAGAGCGTACCCACTCTGATGGGCAGGGGGGCCAGGGGCTCCAAGAGAGCGAGACAGAGGAAGGGGGAGGAAGCAGAAGGGTGGGAAGGGGGAGGAGAGGGGCTCTGTCCTCCAGCCAGCTTCTACTACAAGGTCTCACCCCACCATGGGACCCCTAGCACCCCAGTAGCCTCCCAGAAACCTCTGGGCCCATTCCTGGCTTCCAGGGCCCCATAAGGGCTGCTCCAACCCAAGAGGCAGCACGAAAGCTGAGCCCCGCTCAGACCCTCATGCAATACGGCACTCTGTGCCTTCATGTGAGGGGGGTACTCCAGCCTCAAGTCCCAGCCCCACCCTGCAAACAGCTGTTGGTAATGAAAGTGGAGGCACACGGGGGTCTACCACAGTGGGCACGGCAGCCCCCCCGGGTGTTAAGGAAAAGGAAGAGAAACAAAGCCACAAAGTCACTAATGCTACCACTCTCCAAACACCCTCTGTTACCAATGTGGTCCTAAAAGATCACCCTGCTGCTGTAACAGGAAACCCAAACAACCAGAAAATGATGGAGGAATTCTGCTGCTCGGAAAGGTTCCAACCTTTCTCTGGGACATTTTAATTTAATTGAGAAGAATCTGAAATTTAGAAAACTACAGGTATCCATAAAATAACATAGCAGGGTAGGGGGAGAGAGAGAAAGAAAAAAGAAAAGATCCTGCTGCTTTCCCAGGACCCCCAGAGATTCCTGGACAAAGCTAACCAGCAGGAAACTGAGGGCAAACAAAGGGAAAATTCACCACCCTGACTCAGCACTGCAGCAACTGGAAAGCTGGCACCAGGGGCCGCGCTGGTTCGCAGGGGCTCAGAGTGGCCATGGCTACTAGTGGCCACAGCCAAAATTTCCCTCTGAGCCAGAAGCAGGGGGGCCCTACGGCCCACAACTGGAAAGCGCCAGGCCGGAGGTGACAGACACCCCCTCCTGCCCACAGCCCTCCCAGGACACCAGGTTAGCAAGAGGCCCCACAGGGGCCCTGACCCAGCCTGGGTGTGTGTGTGTGCCTTCCCATGCTGCCCCAGGCACTGCCCCTCTCTAGGAGGAGGGCTTTTGAGACACTCAAGGGATGAGGGGACTAGGGCCTATGCCCCCCCACTGCCCCACATGTGCAGCAGTGGCAACAGCCAGGCATGGGGTGAGCATGTGGGTCTCCAAGACTGCCCCCCCGTCCCTGAAGAGGGAGACATCCCCTGCTATTCCCTCTCTTTGATTTCACACACATACAAGATCTTGCGGATGTGTCTGAACGGACTGGCCGCCCCCCTTCTGCCGCCTGAGCACCACAGAGGGGGAGAAGGAAGCCAGGAAGCAGGGTGGGAGGGAGCCCCCTACCCCCCTGCTGTGGGTCCTGTGAGCACAGCATGTGGCTGGTACCTGAATGTCATAAACAGGTTTGGAGGAAGGGATGGCAGCAAATTCCCTGTAGAGAAACTTCTTTTCAGGCACAGACTGGGAAGAGGACCCATGGAAAGCAGGGGGGGCAGCAGAATGGGGAGCAGGGGTGCAGAGAAAAGAGAGAGAGAGAGAGATTGGGTGAGTGGGAGGGAAGGAGGCCTGGCAGCAGCAAACAATGCGAGTAAGGGTTCACAGTTGGGGAAAGATCTTCTTAGCCCACCATCCCACTCCTATCCTGCATCTGCCTGGCTGGGGACAGAGGATGGAGCACCCCCCGCCCACCCATCTACCCCCACAGCACTGATCAGGAAGTGGGGCTCATTGAGCCACCTCCCCAGAGCCACCCCCTGGGTCTTCTGGGACTGAAACTGTGTGATATACTCAGGGTTACACAGTGGGCTTCCGTGGCTGAGGAAGAATTCGATCCCCGGTCTCCAGAGTCATAGCCTAATGCTCAAACCATTACACTAGGGCTGGCAGTGGCATAGGCTGCCTCGGAGTGTAGTGGAGTCTCCTTCTTTGGAGGTTTTTAGGCAGAGGCTGGATGGCCATCTGTCCAAGGGAGGGCTTTGAGGGTGTTCCTGCACGGCAGGGGGTGGGACTGGATGGCCCCCGGGATCTCTTCCAACTCTACATTTCTATGATTCTAGGCTGGTATTGCGTGACATTTTTGAAGTGATGTCATGTGGAAGATGGGGCAAACTTGTTTTTTTCCTTCTCCAGCAACGGCTTCAAACTAAACAGAACCTGATGTTCACCTGTGAGAGGGAGTGCTTGGGTTGCTTCTTCCCACGTGGCAGAAAGGGGCTGGACCAGGTGCCTCTCTTCCAGCTCTATTTTTCTCCCCACGGAGGCCTCAGGTGTCTCCGGCCCACCCCCCACCGCCTGCACCCCTGTCGCAGCTGCTTCTCCTGTCCTGGCTGAGGAAGGGGAGAAGGGAGGCAGTCCCAGCATCTGGAACGTGGGGAGTGGGGGGTCCCCAAGCTGGAGAGGCCCAGCCAGGCTGAGGGCAAGGAGGCAGCTGGGGGAAGAAACACCAAGCACCCAGGAGGGGAGAGCATTGCTGATGCGGGGCCAGGTAAGCTCCCTGCGCAAGAAAGGCACGTCCTGCCTTGCTTGGAGGAGGAAGAGGAGGCATGGGGCAGGTGCCCTCTGAGCCTAACTGCTGCAGGGCTCCTTCTCGCCCCCCTGCCCAGGAGTAGAGCCACCTCTTACCAGCCTGCCAGGTGAGGCCACGATCCGAGACGTGCACTCTGCCAAAAAAAAGAGGGAGAAGGGAGTTATGAGCGCTTTGCAAAGAATGGAGACTGCACCCCCCTCCCCGCCATGGAGCTCCCATTTACAGGAGAGGGAGGGAGGGAGGGAGAAGAAAAGCAATGGGCAACAGGTACCCTCAGGGGGCGTTGGAGAGGGGGTGGGGGCAGGCGAGGGTGACTCCGCCAGCTGCTCCAGGGTGCCCCGCTTCCGGCCTTCCTTGGACTTGGCGATGACCATCTGGGCCTTGAGAGCGTCCTGCTCCAGGGACTTCATCCTGACCAGCCAGAAGAGCAAGAGCGCGGGGTGAGCCATGGTGGGCAGCTGAGGCAGGGGGCAAATGCCACAGCTCTCAGGCACTGTACTATGTAGACCAGGGGGAGGGCAGTATGGATCCTGCAGACACCTCAGACCCTCCACATGAAACCAAGGGCACACCTGGCAGCTCTCCTGTCCCCGGCAAGAGCATGGGGCACATGCAGCTACAAGAACTTCCATCTTGCCCCCCCCCGCGCACCCGTTGAGGAACTGCCCCTGGGAAAAAGGGAAGACGCAGAAGAGCAGAAATACCCCCAAAGGGCCCGTGTCGCCCCCTCACCCCCCGGGAACCCCATCCTGCTGCTGGCATGGGGGGCAGCAGGAGACCACAAGCGCAACTGAGGGCCCGCTCTCCCGGGCACAACACAGTTCCAAACCAGGACCCTCTTGGAGAGATATTTTTTCAGATCTGTGAAGGCCATTCCTTGTGCTCCTCATTCTGTACAAATGAGGAAGACGAGGGGCCACAGAGCCCTGTCAGCTGCTGACAAGGCCACACAATGGAGCAGGAGGAAGAACTGGGGTGGGGGCGCTGCAAAGTGTCAGGAGGAAGAGGGCCCCCCTTAACTGCCCAAGATACCATGGGCATAAAGAGTGGGGGGGCTCTTGCCTCCAGTGTGCTCCCCCCAAGGACTCCCCAGAGTATCCTGGCCGACTCCCAGTGAGGAGGGAAGCCACTGCCCACCGTTGCCGGATCTTGCAACAAAACTCCAAAGGGGGAGGAGGAAAAGCCCCTTAACAGTAAGCCTGGGCAGAAGGGATGCCCCCACCCACTGCCTGCTGGGCTCAGCCTGCAGGGATGGGAGCGGGGCCCCTACCGTGCGGCCCTCCACATGGCCCTCTTCTCTGCCTCCAGGGCCCGCCGCTCGGCTGGGGACAGCTCCTTCTCGTGGGTGCCAAGGAGCAGCTCCGGGCTCTGCATGCGCAGCCGCTCCTGGTGCCGCCGCTCGGCCTTGGCTGTCCTCACTGGCGCCACTGACTCCCCCACTCTCGGGTACGGGGGGCTCAGCCTGCCCAGGGAACAGAAGAACGAGTCAGACCCACCTGGGGAGGTGGGTGAGCATCGGACCCCCACCCCCATCAACTGCCCCCCTCACCCAGCCACGGAGACCACAGGGGATGCAAGTGACTGCGGTGGCTGCGCCGTGTGGGGCCTCCAGCCCTCCTCCAGGGAGTTTCTGTCCGGCTCTGGGAACCTGGCAGAGGCAGAGAGAGGCCCATCAGGCACACTCCAAATGGCCACTGGGGCAATAGCAGGACTGCAGCTGAGGTGGGGGCTTCCAGCCCCGTCCTGACCGCTCTGCGAGCCTGGAAGAGCCACTACTCCATGGACAGAGGACTCTGTGGTCTCCCCATCACCTAAGGACTGGGGGCAGAAGGGGGCTGGACAGGGCCTCCAAGAGGAACCCTGTCTCCCCCTCTCCCCCACAAACACCCAGGCAGACCTTTCTTCCTTCCAGCAGTGAAACTTACCTGTCGGCCCACCTGCAGTTGGTTCTGAGATAGGGATGGGGTCCAGAATCGCCCACAGCAGCACCACCGAGGAGAGCCTTGGCCAGGCTGCCAGCTATGTGGGGCTAGCGCGGGTGCTGGTGCCAAGCCTAAGCAGTGATGGGGGGGTGGACAAGTGGAGGAGGTGACCCATCGCATGGGCACTCAGGGGACTCACCGAGACACCGCTGGCGTTGGCAAGAGCTTCTCTACTTTGTACTCAACCCCCTCAATGAAGATGCTGGAGGGGGGCGCTGTGTCTGGGGGGCCGTGCCTCCTCCTCCCAGCCTCTTCCTCCTCCTCCTCCTCCTCCTCCTCTTCCTCCAGCATTTGGGCCCGCTTCTGCTGCAGCTTCCGTGCTGCCCAAGAGGAAAGGAGGCAGTGAGGCCAGGCAGCTGCGTCTGCTTCTCACAATGCTGCCACCACCCCATCCACTCGTCCCAAGGAAGGGCCAACGCCTAGTTTGAGGTCTGAGTGGGCAGGATCCATCACACCACTAATATTTTTGTTCCACAAGTGAAACAAGCAAGGGACAGAACACGGCCCCACTTATGTCGCAGTTCACACACCACACAAACAAGGATCAACCACCCTGCCAGGGCGTGCCAGCTTTAAGTTTTGGGGTAGCTCTCTCCCCCTGCACCCTGCCACACTCCCTCCGAGGGAAACCCACAGAGTCCCCCTTCCTCCCTGCCCTGCTCAGTCTCCTCAGAGGAACACGCAAAGAACATGGATAGGATTCGGTGCTCCTACAGGCCATGTCCGCAAGGGCCAATTGGATGCCAGCCCCCAACTCCACCCAGAGAAGTAAATGCCCACAAGAGCCAGGACAGAAGAGCAAAGGTGGTGCCCGCCGTCTTCTTGTCCCTGGTGGCTGTTGGCATTTGTCTGGAGGAATGCTCATTTTTGATCCTGGCATCAGCCCTACACAGCTGCTGCATGACACCCCCCAATAATCTGTCCTCCCTTTCTAGCCTCTCATTACAACCTGCTTTGGGGCAGCAACTCCCATACCTTCCAACCCTGCGCTGTGCGGGAAGCTTCTCCTTCCCCACCGTTCCTCTCTGGCTGGAGGCCACAAGTTCCAGTCTCACAAGAGGAGGAGAAGAATGTCTCCTTATGCGCTTTCTCCAGAACACCTGTTGTGTGGTATGCGTCCCTCTGCCTTCCCTGCACAGCCCAATGCCCCAGAGGAGGGTACCCCTCTGGCCCTCCATCACTCTGCCCACACTCTCCTTTGCCTGCCCAGCCCTCCATGTGACCCCCTTTTCAGCCCCAAGCCACTTGGGGGCTGCTGAGTGGCCCTGCAAGCTGCAGTGGTGGGGAGGGTCCAAAGGAGGGCTTGGGCTGCTCCTTGAGAGGGAAGCCACTGCACAGGACCCAGGGACCAGCGGTCAGGCCAGAGGGTGACGGGGTCAAGCCTGGCAGCAGTGGGATCAGTAGGCCACACACCTTCTTCTTCCTTCATTTTCTTCAGGTCGTCTTCTCCCACCAGAGAGACCCGCTTGGGAGGTTTTTCAGCCAGTGGGGGCTGCTTCAGCTCCACCTCAAAGTACTTTTGCCTTTCACGGAAGGACTTCTGCTCTGGGCTGTGGAGCCCCCCTAGCGCTGGAGCCTACGGGGAGAAACGGCAGGAGACCCCAATGGGTATCGCTTCCGCCTCCTTCCCCAGGAGAGTGCCCACACCCTCCCCATGTCCCCTCCCCACCAAACCTACCTCGGAGGGAGCAAGTTGAGCCTTCTCTGTGCTCTTCTGGCTTGACTGCCCCTGGAAGGTGGAGAGAGGAAATGGGGTTGACCGGTAAAAAGGTTTGTGCCTCCTTTTAACCATCACTCCCCCACCCAGTGCAAGCCCTTCCCATGTGGTCTGCTGCCCCCACTCCACCCTGCTTACCTCTGCATCCAGGAACAGGTGAGGAACAGGGACAGCCGCAAAGGCCTTGTATGCCTGTTTGGCACTGACAGGCATTGCTTCATCTGGTGATGGAGCTGGCTGTGGAGACCGAGGCTGGGGGGGAGGAGGAAATGGCTGTCAAAGCACAAGGCGAAGGGCTGCAGGGGCCAAGCAGAGGCAGCCCCCGGCCCTCCAGCAAGCATCCCCACAGCTTGCCCCGGGCATTTGGGGAAGGAGTCCTGCAGGGGCCAGTATGTGCCCAGGGTGACTCACAGAGCTGTGGGTGCTGGACCGCACATCTGGCTGCTGGAATGGATTGGGTCCACTCTCCTGTCCTTCCGCCAGAGGAATCAGGGTGGGGGCCGGTCGTGGGCGGGAGACAGGCTGGATTGTCCCAGGCTTGGTCTGTGGTGGGTGTAAGGAGACCACTGGGGGTGTTGAGGACATCCAGAGAAATCGGTTCCATGACAACCCCCACCCACAAGCCCATTCCTGGGGAAAGACAAGACAGGGGAACAGGGACCAAGTCCACACCTGACAGCACTCAGGGTGGGGCAGGGCAGGGCAGGGTTGCTGTGAGAAAGTCAAAGGGCACCAATGGACTTACCGACTTGCTCTCAGTCTGGGTGGGGACAAAATGGACAGAGGCCTGAAATCAGAGGAGTGAGGAAATCGGAGCGGCCCCTGCCTTCAACCCTCCCTGTCCCACATTTTGGCTACCAGCTCACTGGACCCCCATCCACCACCTCTGCCCCACAGCTGCCAGCTTTGCCCTCTCTATTGCCACTCCAGCCCTGGCCCCCACCTGACTCCAAAGACCCCATTCCCCATGCCAGCATAAAACTAGCAGCAACTCCTGAGTCCAGAAGCAGAAGCAGGAGGTTGGTGATGGCGGCGGCATCAGGCGCTTGGGAAAGGGGGTGCCCCCGTCAAAGCACAGGCCTCAACCCCCCCGCAGGGCAGTGAAGCCAAGGTGGGGACAGAGAGCAAGGCGGGTGGCAGTGGCAGGGGGTGCGGCACACCAAGGCAGCACTTACAAAGCGGGTCTCTCTGCCCACCAGGTGGGCAGGCCGGGGGGCAGCGCCAGGTGGCTGGAGCGGAGCAGGGCCAGAGAGAGAGAGAGAAAATGAGAAAAAGAGCCAGAGAGAGCCAGAGAGGCTGGCTGACCAGCAAGAAGAGGCAGAGACCCCAGAGCCACCCCCAGCAGACTCCTCCTCACCTCCCAGCCCCCTTACCTGCTGGCTGCTGCCACTGCTGCAGGAAAACTCCCTCCGTGCTCCCGCTTCCCCCTCCCCAGCTGCCACCACCTGAAAGATGAAGGACAGAGACCAATGAACGCATGTGTGCCCACCTAGCCCCCAGTGCCCTCCAAGTGCTCTCTGCGCCAAGGCGCTCTCTGAGGGGACCCCCAAGCAGGGACTGAGCCAAGCACACAGCCCCTCAGACACAACTGGAGAGGGAAAGGCTCCAAGGGGCCACCACCCCACCTGCTGGGGCCACAGGGCCATGGGTGCAACAGGCATGGGAGTGGACCATCTGGAAAGGCACATCTAGAACTCTGCCTCTCCCAGAGAGAAAATGCTGCAGAGAGCAGAGAGAAATTTTGGATCCTAGCCCTTGTTTTCAGCCAGGCTTCCTGCTCCAGAAACAGGTTGCCATTGCCCTGGGTGCCACTTTCCCCCAGCTACCCATCCTTTGGCCCTTTCTGAACAGGGACGGTCACAAAGCCCTACTCTGTTAGCTCCGCTGTTAATTTCTATCGTAGTTAAACAGGGAGCATCTTTGTTAACTTTGCTTGAGACTGAAAGCTGCTCTGAAAATGCTTTATAATAATAAGTAAGAAAGCACACACACTCGTCGTTAAAGGAAGAAAGCAGGAAAACCAAACCCATGCAGCAGAACTCAGCAGCTCAAAACTGTGGGGGGGGTAGGAGGGAGAGATTTCAAGAATTCCTAAAAGAAAAGGGAAGCCCAGCAGCGCCCTCCTCTACTCAGCGCCTCTTCTCCTGCGCCACCCCCCCCCAACAGGGGTTGCAGTCCACAGACACTCCACCCCATGCAGCAGCTGAGAGGCAGGCAGGCGGGCGGGCGAGCGGGCAAGCGAGAGACAGGCACCAGCAGCAGCAGAGGAAGAACGGCAGTCCCACACGGCACACGTGGCAGGCTGACTGGCCACCGGGGCCGCTTGCCTTGGAGTAGAGGCTGGTCTTCAGAATGCCCCCCGTGCCATAGCCGAGGGGAGGACCCCCCAGGTGTGCCCCGCCCTGCCGATTAGCCAGCACAAAAGGGTTGGCGCTGAAGGGGATGGGCTGACAATCCACCAAGCTTTGCTCCTCCGCAGCCCCTCCAGCCTCCGCGGCCGCCACCACAAAGACGCCCCCCTGTCCCACGTCTGAAACAGGGGTCAGCAGCAGGGGGTGGGCCTGCAAGTCCCTGTCCATGTCACAAGGGGGAGCTGAGGAGGAGAGAGATGGGGAGGGGCTGTCAGGGGGCCATGGGCCTGCCAGGGCGTGGAGAAATCCTCAGAGACTGGAAGGCAATGGGCCCTGTGCCAGCAGACAGTGCTGGAGGGAGGGAAGGGGGCAGCAGCCAGGGACCCGAAAGACCCAGCTGCAGAATGGGACACGTACATGTCACCCCAGAGCCTCCTGGACTGCAGGCTGTCCTGAACGGAGGAGCAAGAACCCCTCAATGCCCAGCCAACCCAGCCTCCCACCCCTGCAGGCTCACCTGCATACCCAGACAAAGAGCAAGGGCTCGGCTGTGAGGGAGCCTCAAGGCAGCCACAGAGCCCCCAAGTCTGACTCTTGTGCACCCCAAACAGTCCAGATACAAGGGAGCAGCTTCCCAAGCAGATATTAGAAATGCCCCACATCAAAGGAAGTGCGGTGGGGGACGACACCCTGACTGAGAGGCTGGGAGAGGCTGGGACCACCTTCATGGGAGGGGGTCTCTGCAAGCCCCCCCGCCACCCCAGCTCCTTGTATCAGTCCTGGCAAAGAGGAGGCCTGGAACGTCAGCCAAGTCAGCATCATAAAAGGACCCTTCCCTTTTTCCCCTTCTACCTCGCCTCTCACTCCCAGCTGGGTCTGGGAACTTTGTCCCCCTGAAAGCACGGAAGCAGCCCCCAACCCACTCATCCCTGTGTAGCCCCATTGCTCACCTGTGTCAAGGGGAAACACCCAGCAGGTACCAATCCCTCATATACACACACACAGAGGAGGAGAGAGAAAGAGGGGCTGGTGGGTGGGCTGCCCCCTGAACTGCCTGGAATCAGACAAAAGGAGCCCCCTCCCCTCCCCCTGCCACCAGCTGGGCCCAAAATAGCTCGGCTGGGGAAGCTCTGGCATCCCATTCCCTCTGTGGTGGCAGAAGAGAGGTCAGGTTTCAAGGAGGACCCCCACTGGCCCTCCCCCACTCCAGGAAGAGAGAAGGGAGCAGGGCAGCTGGCAGCCCCCCACACAGCCCAAGACAGAGAGAGAGAAAGAGAGAGAGAGAGAGAGAAAGAGCGCAGCACCTGTTGAATGACCTATGCTGCCGGCAATAACACTGCTGCTATGGGGGCTGCTCACTACCAAGCCCCCAATGAGACAGAACCGTCATTGCCAGCCTATCTTCTGCCCCACCCCACCAGGCTGGAAAACTTCAGGCTGAGCTGAATAGCAAGACCACACACCCCAAAGTCAAAGAGACAGAAAGTTCCCTCCTCACAGGCCAACAGAATGTGGATGGGGGGGCAGGTGTCTGTTCCGCCCCTCTTCAAGATCAACCCCCATAATTGCCCTCTCTGCTTCCAAGGACCCCTCCAAGAGAAAAGCCCACAGTGGAAAGAGGGGAGGTGCCCCACTGCAGGGCTTTCAGAGGCCCCAGTGGGGTCCCCACCCCACCCCAACCCTCCCCACCCCCCTCCCTGGCTGCCGGGTCACTTACGCTGCTGCTGCCGCTGCTGCTGCCACGCGCATTTTTCTGGAGGCCACTGTTGGGCACAGCTGCCAAGGTCCGGTAATCCAGGCGCAGGGGCTGCGAGCTGGCCTCCTGCAGGAAGGGAGGAAGGAAGAAGGAACAGGGGCGCCTCAGCTCAGGAGCCCCTCCGGGACTCCCAGGGCCCTCCTCCCGCAGCCAGTCGCTTCCCTTTGCCCCCCCCACATGCCTCTCACCTCCGCCTCTTCCTCCAGGAGGCGGGCAGCCGATTCCCGCTCCTTGCGCATCCACTCCTTCCCCCGAGGAGACCCCACAAGCAAAGAGAGAGCGAAAGGGTCAGCAGCAGAATCAGAGGGCAGGGACCTACCCGGGGAACCCAGGGAGGCGCGTTTGGGGGGCCGGGGGGGCCAGAACAACGACAACAAAGGGGAAGTCCAACTCCATGACATTCTTGCATCGAAGCTAGTAAAATGTGGGCTAGACAGGGCTACTGTTAATTGGATATGTAATTGGTTGACCGACCGAACCCAACGGGTGATCACGGATGGCTGCTTTTCATCCTGGAGAGAAGTGACTAGTGGGGTGCCACAAGGTTCTGTCCTGGGCCCAGTGCTGTTCAATATTTTTATCAATGACTTAGATGAAGGAATAGAGGGCATGCTCATCAAATTTGCAGATGACACCAAATTGGGAGGGGTTGCTAATATGCCAGAGGACAGGATCAAAATTCAAAATGACCTGGATAGATTGGAGAGCTGGGCCAGGGCGAACAAAATGAAATTCAACAGAGAGAAATGTAAGGTCCTACACTTAGGCAGAAATAATGGAATACAGAAATATAGGATGGGGGACACGTGGCTGGATAGCAGTACGTGTGAAAGGGATCTAGGAGTCTTCATAGACCACAAGCTGAACATGAGTCAGCAGTGTGATGCGGCAGCCAAGAAAGCCAATGCAATTCTCGGCTGCATCAACAGGAGTATGGTGTCTAGATCGAGGGAGGTACTGGTACCACTCTACTCTGCTTTGGTTAGACCCCATCTTGAATACTGTGTCCAGTTCTGGGCACCCCAATTCAAGAAGGATATTGACAAGCTGGAGCAAGTCCAGAGGAGGGTGACCAAAATGGTGAGAGGCCTGGAAAACATGCCCTATGAGGATAGACTGAGAGAGCTGGGTATGTTTAGTCTGCAGAAAAGGAGGTTAAGAGGGGACATGATAGCCATGTTTAAATATTTGAAGGGATGCCACGTAGAGGAAGGAGGGGGCTTGTTTTCTGCTGCTCCAGAAACCAGGACAAGGAGCAATGGATTCAAGCTGCAGGAAAGGAGATTCCACCTGAACCTCAGGAAGAACTTCCTGACAGTCAGGGCTGTCCGGCAGTGGAATCTGCTGCCTCGGAGAGTAGTGGAGTCTCCTACCTTGGAGGTTTTTAAGCAGAGGCTTGATGGCCATCTGTCGGGAGTGCTTTGAGGGTGTTCCTGCATGACAGGGAGTTGGACTGGATGGCCCGTGTGGTCTCTTCCAACTCTACATTTCTATGATTCTATGATTCTAAGTAGTGTCAGAAGCTTTGGCAGAATGCTGCTGCCCCCTCCTGCATCAGTAGGCAGTGCGCCCAGCCACTTCTGCCAGCCAGCAAGGACCCGAGGAGGCAGGCCACGGGGCAGTGCGCAGAGCACCAAACAGAGCTTGACCCAGCCAGTGGCTCAGGTGACAGGGAAAGCGAGGGGCTGGGGACTTTTGCTGTGGGGCGAGTGTTCAGGCACAAGGGGGCAGAGGAGCCTTCCTGCCTCTCCAAGGAGGTGGCGGCATTTGGAACGGCACGCTTGTCTCCCACTTTGTCACAGCTGGGCAGGGCTGTGGAGAAAACACCAACCTGCCCCTCCCCAGACAGCCTCAGAGAGCAAATGGAAGGGAAGCAGAAAAGCTCTGAGGACACGTCACTTAAGACTTGGGAGCTGCTGGGCGGGGGCCAAAAGGAGCTGCAACTGTCCCAAAGGGACAAATGGGCCGGGCCAGTTCTGGACAACGGCCATCAGAGCCAAACTGGGTGTCCCGAGGAGTGGGTTGGGAGAGGTTACTAAGGTACAAAGCCCACCCATTCGCCCAGGGCTACAGGAGGAATGGAGGGCAGCAGAAAGGGGTGGCTGGGGCATAGCTTCACAGGAAAAAGCGCTGTGCGGGTGGCAATAAAATGCTACTATTCCAGGTCAAGAGCGCTTTTCAAGTTCTTTGTCCATCAGTTAACAGTGAACGAATAGACAATAAAGACCAAAAAAGGTTCAACACCACCACCATCATCCTAAAAAGGGTCTACATGCTGCACTCTATTTAGCAAATCGCAAACAGCTGTTGCCTTACAGACGCTGTTTCGAATTAACTTTACCGAGGTTAAAATGTACAACATGGGGAGAAAAAAGCTGCCCCAATGTCCCTGGGTTTCCGCAGGAGGAATGCCCGTCCCAAACGCTGGACTTACTGCCTGCTGAACTCTGCTTCCCAAGAACATTGGAAGAGTCTGAGGGGCGTTGAGGGGACTGATAGAGGGCTCAGTCTAAAGGACAACAACCTCCAGCCCCAGCAGGAAGCCCTGGGCCATGGAGGCACTGCCAGAAACCACACAGATCCCTCAGCAGCCTTGCCCATGGCAGCGAAGATCTATCTGTCCCATACCAGGGGGAGGAGACACAGAGAGCTACTTGTGTCATTTCCTGGGAGGATGAAAGTGGGGCTTTTTCCCTCCCTGCACCCCCAGCCCCAGAAACCTGAGCTGAGGAACCCAGGGCCTGACTCTGTACACCCTTGGCATCGCATCCTTGCTTAGGCAATCAGTGGTGCTCCTCTCCACTACCAACACCCAGAGCCAGTCAGTCTGGTGGGGATCCTCTCCAGCTCTTGCCCTTTCTCGGGCAGGGCCACAGCCCCCAACTCCCAGCAGCAGTTCTAGGAGGCTTCTACCCACCTGCCTGCCCACCTGTCTGCCTGCCCTCTCCAGCTACGTTGCCACACTGGGGACGATGCCTGGAGCCACCCAGACACAAGCAGAGCCCCTCAGGCTGGCAGTCAGATCCCTAAAACTCCCCCACAAGGGCTAGAAGACATCTGGGCACAAATGGGGGTCTCACCAGCCCTCCAATCCCACCTGGCCTCTGCCCCCAGTGCCAGTCATGCCTTCACAACCCCGAGCTTCCTACGCCAGAGAAGCAAGCATTCAGAAGGAGAGCCAAGGCAGCCTCGGCAGCAGCAGCAGGAGAAAGAGGAGGGTGGGCGGATTACGTGGGTAGGGGGGCAGGGCTTCTCAGCCCCAGGCCGCCAGCCTGGCAGCCATCCCCCCTCCCCTAGGGGAGAGAGGAGAGGAAGAGGAGAGTGCTGGTGGCAGGAGCAGTGCAGGGAAAGGGCCCGGCAGCCTCACCGCTTTCTCCATCTCTTCCCTCTCCCACTGGGTCGTCTCCCTCACCATCTCCATCTCCTGGGAACAAAGGGGGACCGTCAAGAGCTCTCCTCAGTGGGAGGGGGGATGTTGGGGGAGCGCAGTTCTTCCCCATTGCCTGGAACGGCCAGGGGGCCCCTCATGAGGAACAGTGCTGAAAGAGGGAAGTCAGGAGGGGGCAAGGCCCCCCTCCTCCGGCCCCCACTTACCTTCTGGAGAATGTCCAGCTCCTCTGGACTGAGGTCCCGGTCAATGGAGGAGATGCTCTCCAGACTGTTCTTGCGCCCGATCCCAGCAGCAAAGGGGTTGGCGATGATCCCCGGAGACATCTGCCGGGGGGGGGGCGGGGGGAAAGGCAACATGAGTCATGCTGCTGGTCCTGCCGGGCACACAGCACACTCCCCCACGTAGATGCGTGGGGCTGGGAGGAGCATGGAAAGAACGGTGGGCCGGTGGGCCAGCAGGCAGGCTGGCCAGCCAGGCAGGGACTACACCCACCTCAATGGCAGCCATGGCCTTGGGGTCAAACCCATCGCAGACGAGCACCAGGAGGGCATCGCCCACACCACGCAGGATCTGGACAGCTTCCGTGTGAGTCATTCCCAGCAGGCTCTGGTGGTTCACCTCGAGGATGCGCATGCCCACTTTCAGGCGCCCGTCGCGTGCTGCCGCGCCCGTGGAGCTGACCTACATGACACAAGAGAGGGAGAGAGGAGGACCAGCAGCTGCGGAGCCAGGAGGGGGCACTGCGGGGCAGGTTCAAGGGAAGAGACCCAAAAAAGGAAGCCAGTTCTCCCCCCGGAGTCATTTGCAGTATAGAATCAGTCTCCCTCACGGAAAGAAGCCCCCACCTGAAAGCACTGGGCACTGTGCCTGTGACATTGCACCCAGAAGGTCAGTGCCTTTCCTTGGAGCACCACAAGCCCAGGCTAAGGGTCATAGGATGTGCCCAAGCGGCCTCCTCCATGGAGACGCATCTCCTGTCATTCTGGGCTTGATGGCCGGGGACAGCTGGGGCCCCCTGCCCTCCCCCCGCCCATCTGCTGCTGGACCTGCAAAGGCACATGGCCCAGGCAGTCTGTCGGGAAAAAGGCAGCCCCACCTCCCTGCCCCTTTCCCGGGAGCCATCCACGCCCATCCACAGGGCCCCTGCCCAGCAGGGAACGCAACTGGGTGTGCCTGCCACTCTCCATGGGGACCTTTCTCTTCCTGCTCCCTTTTCTAAGCAAAGTGGGGCCACAAGGCGTCGGCATCTTTTCATTTCCAGAAGGAACAGCAAAGGCAACTTGTGCCATTTTTAAAACGAGCTGCTGCATGATGGCGGAAAGAAGACACCAGACGTGCGGTGTGGGCTTGGGGGAGGAGGAATTGGGAATAGTGTGTGCATGTGAAAGTAAGGCCCCCATCCTTAGGCGCCGCTCTGTGGCACAGATGAGGGCCCTGCCAACCCCCCAACCCTGTCAAAGAGCCCTAAGGCCGGGGAATGCCTGTCTCAAACCAAGGAGCAGAAGAAGGGCTCTCGGGACTGCAAGCACATGCACCCTGCTGCCACAGACAGCCCCCCCACCTTAGAGATGAAGATGCCCTCATCTGTGGGGTCAAATGGGTTCCCCGCGTGGCCTTTGGCACCGCCTCGGATGCTGATGCCCAGTTTCTCCCCCGGCTTCTTCTCAATGCGGATCTCCTGCAAGCCCGAAAGGAAAGGAGAGGGGATTAGAGAAAGGGGAGCATGTCCTGCCCCCATGTCCACCCCCGGGGCTCTCTCCCGCCCACAGGTGCAGAAGGGACAACTGCTCTGCCCACCCTGCCTGCCACCTACCTCCATGCCAGGAGGGGGAGGGTCCCTCCTGACCACCATCCTCAGCTCCTGCGCGGAGGAGAGCAGCGCGCTCACAGCCTCCTGGTGGGCTGCATGGCGGAGGTCAATGCCGTTCACCTCCAGGATCCGGTCCCCCACACGCAGCCCACTCCGGGAGGCCAGTCCGTGGGGAATGACCTGCAAGAATGATAGGAGTGGGTGTGTGCAGTGGGGGGGGTCCATCACTGGCATGGGGGGTTGGGAGGTGTACACGACGGCTCAGGAGCCCCTAAGAAGGACTGTCGGGGGACAGCAACAGGGGGCTGGCGATGGCTGAAAGCCATGTTGGGCTGTTCCTCGCATGACACCCCCTCTGGATGTCAAACCATAATGCCCGTTTCTGCATCTGCCTACAGCACTCTCCCTGTCGGAAAGCAGTACAGAGAAAAAGAGAACCCCCTGTGAGGCCACCCTCTGGGGCCCTCCCTCACCCAACCTCTACCTTGGAAATGAAGACCCCTGGCTCCTGGATGCCAAAGGGGTGGCTGGAGTGATCGCTGCCTCCCACAATGCTGAGTCCCAGTGGCCCTCCGGCTTTGACCAGACACACCTCCTGCAAGGGGGAGGCACAGAGAAGTAAGCAGGGAGCTGGGAGGCAACAAACTCAGGGCCAGGGACCCAGCAAGGGAGAATGGCTGCAAAAGCAAATGGCACAAGAGAGTGAGGGAGTGGCCCTGGCCACCCCACTCCAGAAGGGAGACCAAAGACCCCCCAGAAAAGCTGCCACTGATGTTCAAGGGAGGCCTTGGGGCAGAAAGAAGGTGCTCCCCCCACCTAAAACAGGGAGGGGAGACTTTTGCCAGGACGGAGCACACGATCCATATCACCAATACACAGCTCCTCCTTCCCACTCAGCTTTTCACCACCAACTGTGACTGAACCGCTTGCTCCCCCATGACTCCCACCTCCCATCCCACGTCCCCTTGCCCTCCACCTACCTCAACAGGGTACTGGCCTTCGAGGGCACATGGCAGGTGATGGCCAAGAGATGTGGGCGTCTCCTCCAGTTGGCTCTCCCCTTGAGTGGGTGGCAGCGGTGGTGGTGGAGAGGGCACCCGCTGGGCACGCAGCCCCAGGGGGGCCGGTTCCCCTTCGTCAGGTGGGGTGGCCGCAGCCTCTCTCTCAACCAGCAGGGCGATGGTAGGGGAGGCGGCAGTAAGCAGCGTTACGGCCTGGTCATGCCTGGCTTCCGTCATGTCTACCCCATTGATCTAAAATGGCCCCAAACCAGCGTCAAATTGGCCGTGAGAATGGGGAGAGGGAGGGGCATCCCCAGGGCCAAGCCCAGACAGGAGGAGAGCTGCCTCAGCCAGGATGCTGCCTGGAGACCTCAAGTGTGGAGATCCAAGAGCAGGGAAGAGTCCCCACAAGTCCCCCTGCCTCCCAAAGCCACTCCCAGAAGAGGGGGAGTGGAAGTGAAAGGGGGTGTCTGTAGGGTCCTGGACAGCACCCACCCATCCTGCCCTTTGTCCCCAGCAAAAAAGAAGATGCCATTTTAGGAGGCTGCAGCAACAGGGACAGAATTCACAACATCCAGCCAAGAAGCAAGAGAGTGGAAGAAAAAAGAAAAGGAAGGCAGACGGACAGACAGATGGAAGCCAGCACTGACCAGGCCGTCCCGGGGCTTACCCCACTGAAGCCCCCCATGCTCTTGCCAAGGCTGCTGGGCAGAGAAACAGCCCCCCCCCACTGCAAGGGCTGCCCGGCTCCAGGTGGGGGAGCAAAAAGAGAGGGGTGAAAGGTGCAGTCAGAAAAGTTCGTGGGGGGGGGTAGAAGCTTTGGAAGAACCTGCCCCCAAAACTCCACCCCCCCCAAGAAAGATCCAGAAAAAGAAGAGAAAGCAATCTCCCTGCCCCCACACATCCCCATCCCAAAGAAGACTCCTCTTTTGCTATGGAAAGGGGACCTCCCCTGGGAGAATCCAGGCCCCCAGAGGAGCCATATTGCCCTGGGGGGAGGGAGGGGACTCTGCCCCCCATGTGCCAGTCAGAAACACCCCCAAGCCCCAACTCACCGAGATGACCCTGTCGCCCACTTGCAGAGTCCCCTCACGATGGGCTGCGCCACCTTCCGCAATCCGAGAGATAAAGATCCCCTGGAGAGAGGAGGCAGGTCAGGCAGACCCCCTGGCAGATACGGCTGCCCGCCCTCCACAGCCACAGAGGCAAAGCGGGCACCCTCCCCTCCCGAGTCTCACATCAGCACGGGCCAGAAATAGGCCTCTGACGGGCAGCACCGGCAGCTGGAGGGATCATGTGTCACCCTCACTGCCAGCCAGCCAGCCAACCAGCTGCCCCACCCCATGCCAGGTCCCCATGGGGAGAGGGTGGCACCCTCCACCCGTGCCCCCCTCACCGTGTCCCCTGGCCGGTAAGGAGTGGACCCTTTGCCCCCAGCAATACTGAAGCCCAGCCCCCGCTCGTTGCGCATCAGGCAGGCAGAGAGTCGTTCCGTGGGGGGGCCGTCCTCCGCCCGTTCAGGAAACTGCAGGCCCCCTCGCCGCTCCCGAGGGCTGTAGTCATCCTCAGGGCGCAGCGGGGTCACTGTGATGGCATTCTCGGGCTCCACCATCCGCTCCCGCAGGACGGTCATGGAAACAGTGCTGCCGGACCCTCGCAGTGCTTCCACTGCCACGTGGTGCTCGGCACAGTGCAGCGACACGCCGTTCACCTGCGGGGGGCACAGGAGGACCCCAGAGGCTGAACAGGGGAAAGAACCTCACAGTCCTATTCCAAATGGCCATCTGGCCTGCCCCCTTTCTGCCCCATATGGGATGGGCCGTGACTGCTCCCAACAAGCATGTGGGCATGCAGAGGCTGAGACCAGTTTGGCTCAAAGGCATCCCCCCACAGCAAAGAGGAAGAAGCAGGAGGAAGAGCCCCCCTGCTGCTGCTGAGCCCAGAGACACATGTTTAAAAGTAGGGGGTCCTCCTGGATTCAGCTGGCAATCCAGCTGCCCAGGGACCAGCATGTGCCAGGGCCATGTGGGCACTGGCACAGTCAAAACCAGTGCGCTAGCCAGCCCTGGCCACAGCAACACAGAGCTCCCAGCTGCCTGCCCAGATGGTTGTAATGCACTCCAAGCTGGGCTGACTTTGGAGAACGGCTGGAAACTTCTGCTGGTCCAAAGAGCCAAAGCCAGAGATTGGCTACGGAGGGCGCGCCACCACCCCCTTGTGGCAGATGCCCCTCCATGGGCTCCTGGTCCATTTCCTGGCAGAATCCAACACATGACAGACCCCCCAAGTCAGACTAAGGACTTGGCCTTCCTGGAACAGATGACAAAACATTCAGCCATCAGTGAGAAAGAGCTCTAAGGCAAAGTCTCTCAGTCGGCCAGGAAGGCTGTATGAGCGGGAAGGGGTTCAATTCTCAGAGAAGCCTAGAGAGAAGCAGAACAGTAACTAAACCATTAAAGAACGTGGTCAGAAAGCATAGTCAAGATTGGGGATTGTGCCCTCGGCGGCAATACAGTCAAAGGGCCGTTTATGTTACTGGTGCTGATATACGGGTTTAAAGATAGGAAGAAATTAATTAAACATACTCTGTACTAACCTCAATCTGCATGTGAACTCCAATATTTTGTTCTGTAGATTATTTGAATAAATATTACTATTTTCTTCTTTATAAATATAGATTCAGCTGAGTGATATACAGTACTTGAAGACCACAGAAAACATGCTACCATAGAACCATAGACGGTTCCAAATAACCACTGAAAGGCCTCCTTCTTTACTCAAAGGTGGTGCCATAAGGGGCAAAGGCAGAAATCCGTGTAAAGTGAGAGGGGGCCTTGTCAGATTGGGCAGCTGCCACACCAGTCAGAAAGGGAAAGAAGCAGGCGCTACCACACCACTTTCTCCAGGAGTTTATATTGTGTCAGCAGAAAGGAGAAGGACGCGTAGGCAGACACACATTCCAGGCTTTAAGAAAGCTGATTTCAGTAAACCTAGGGAGATATTGGTAGTGATCCTATGGTCAGGAATACCGAAAAAGAACGGAATTTGTGATGGGTGGGAGTTTCTTAAAAGTCAGATACGGAAAGCACAATTTCAGACAATTCCAATAAGGAGGAAAAAATGGGAAGTGTCTAAAGAATCCAGCATGGTCTTCTCCTCAAAGGAAAACAATGCTCTACGTGGGGAAAACGGAGCAGATGATGCCATAGAGATTAGGGTGAGGGTTAGAAAATTTTAAGACATATGACATCCCTTCAAGTATTTAAACATACCTGTCTGAAAGGATGTCACATGGAAGACAAAACAAGCTTGTTTTCTGCCGCTCCAGAGCCTAGTACATGGAACTATGGATTTAAACTCCAAGAAAAAATATTCCATGCAAACTTTAGAATGAACTTCCTGAGCAGGTGGAAAGCAGAATCCTCAGTTAACCCAGCGGAGCATGATGGAGTCTCTTTCTTTGGAGGTTTTTACACAGAGGTGGGATAGCTATCTGTCAAAGGGAGGGCTCTGACAGCGTCTTCCTGTGTGGCAGAAGGGGGCTGGACGGGACAGCCCCTGGGGTCTCTTCCAGCTCTAGGATTCTGTGACAGGGCCCAGCAGGGGGCTGCCCCCACATGCCAGAATCCCCTCCCCTCAGCTTCCTTCTGGAGCGGGCCGAGGCTTTTTCTTTCTGACAGGACTCTGGCAACCATTTATGGGGAAGGAGATCTGAGCAGCACACATAGCTGGCCCTACTTTCTTCTTCTCAAAGACGGCTTTTAATTCCACTCACAGTTCTACTGTATTCCACCTAATTTTGCCTAATTCCCGATGTGAACTTTTCCGTATCTACTTTAGCTTTTACAGGTTGCGTCAAGCACCAGTGCTGATAAATACAGCGGACAAAAAACACCTAAGCAGTGCCGGCACCACCACTGGCAAGCACAGGCAATCCAGGGGCAGTCTCCCCACAAGACCCCCAGGCTTACCTCCAGGAGCTTGTCCCCCACTCGCACGCCCGCACGTGCAGCTGGGCCCTCTTCAGACACGCGGGAAATGAAAATGCCCTGGAAGGGGGGTGCGGGGAGAGAGAAAGAGAGATTGGAGCAAGGAGAGGCGAGGCCAGCGGCTGGACGGGGGCACCACAGCCTAGCGGTCTTTGCTGCTGCTCCCCGCCAAACCTGGCCCCCCATCAGACACATCCCCTCCCTCCCACCTGCAGCCGCCCCACCACACAGGGGCCCTCCCAGCTGGCACCCTCCCCACCAGGAGCGCTTCCAGGAGAGGCAGCCGTTACCTCGTCGTCTCCCTTGTAGGGGGTGGAGCCTTTGCCCCCCGCAATGCTGATGCCCAGTCCCCCCGTCTGGCGGACGATGGTCAGTGTCAGCTGGAAGGGGAGAAAGAGAAAGGGGTTGTGGTCAGTGGGGACGGGGACAGACCCCACCAGGTGGAAGAAGCAGAGGCCACCACAGCCCAGAGCCCAGAGCAAGAGCTCTGCAAGGGCACCCCTTCTCCGTGCAGGAACAGGTGGGCACTGGACCTGGAATGCTGTTTTACCCAGGAGCCACAGAGGAGACCTCTCCCTTCCAGGCACATGCGCCCGCGTGTGCGTTTCCTTTCACCATGCCCCACTCCAACCCTGTTGGGAAGGCTGGTGACCCTGCTCCCACCCCCCAGAACTGATGGGAAAACAGCTTCTGCCACCCAGCCAGTGCTGCCTGGCCCAGAGAGGCCACATGAGCTGAGCCCCATGGGCCAGCACCCACCTGCCTCTCCTCAGGCCCTGGGAGAATCAGCCAAGGCAGAGGTGGCCCCTAGGTGACAGGGTTTGGGGGCTGAAGTTTGTCAGCCATGCTGGGAGGAAAAAACCCACTTTCGTCTGAATCAAAGGGAAGCAACTGCCCCCCACCTTTAGGGCCGCAATTAGGACTGGCACCACTCGCTGCCAGCTGGAGAAAGTGCCTGAGACCACAGAGGGAGCTGCCCCTGGCAGGGGGTCTGCTCACCCCCCTCAGAAGGCACAAATTGGGACTCACCTCTGAGGAGAGGGGCTACTGACAGGGGCATACTCCCACCCCATTCTGGCTGCTTCCATGGCTCTCTTTGTGAGAGGGAAAGAGCCCAGAAGATGGGGGATGTAGTGTGGCATGTGGTATCCTGAGTGGCACCTGGCCCGGCCCCATAACTGAAGCCCTGAGCTCCAGAATCTGGTGCCTGGAGAAGCTGGGCTCCCCAGTTTATAAAAAGGGAACCTATGCTCCTAATCCTGCAAACAGCAGCTGCGCAGGAGGGGGGGCTGGGGAGGCCAGTGGGCTGCCTCAGTCCCCTCCCCGCAGAAACCCATGCCTGTCAGGTGGCGTCTGGTTCCCTTCGGGCTGTGACTCTCCCTGCCCACCCAACATGGGCTACACTGGTTCAGAACAAGGCCTGGCAAAAAGGCAGGAAGGAGCTCATGGGGGGGCAGGGAGGAGACCATCCAGGGAAGCTGCTCCTCCCGTGCCAGAGCATGGGCCTGGTGCAGCCCAGCGCCAACCCCTGTGCTGGGCGAGGGTGGCAGGTTGGCGTTGGGCATGGCCTTCCTGGCCAGAATGGACCCAGGACCCCTGCAAGCCGGTAGGGAGGGACTCTGCCAAGGAATCAGCCATTTTGAGGCCAAAACTGTCCCTTTTGGCAAAAGTTCCCAAGGCAGCCCCTGTTCAGTCGCAGCAGAAGCACCCCTGCATCCTCCCTCCCACGGGAGCAGTGTCAGATCGCGCCCCCACCTGAAAGTGCTCCAAGGACGGGGGGCGGACGGAAACCCCTGCAGGCCCGTCCCCCACCCCCTTTCAGACAGGTGTAGGCAAAAAGCCATCTGCCCCCCCAGTCCCCACTAGGGGCAGCAGCCCCTCCCCACTCAGGACCCAAAAGGTGAGGAGGAGGAGAGAAGAGAAACCCCCACCCAAGGAGGAAGAGAAAGAGGAAGAGGAGGAAGAGGGGTTCCCCGCTGCAGGCGGGCGGGCGGGTAGTACAGACCTCTTCCTCCTCAATGCGAGCGGGCTCAATCAGCAGATTATTGGCTTGATCAAACGACACCCCCTGTTAGGATGGGAACCAGCAGAAAGAGGCATGCGGATTAGTGGGCAGAACGGACCACCACCAGGGAAGGAAGACAAGGCAGGCGGGTGGGCAGACCCCACGCCTGGTGCCAAGGAGCCCCACACCAGGGGGTGGAGAGACAGAAGGGGAGAGGGAGAGGGAGAGAGACAGGGAGGCGAGGAGGGCTGCAAGGGGGGCAGAAGAAGCGGCTGGGGTCCGTCTCCTCCTCTGCTGCTCCGCTCCGCCCCAGCCGGCGCTCGCCTCTTTTCCAGCGGGGGGTGGACAGGCAGGCAGATGGGGGGGCTGGTCCAAGAGCAGCCACCCTCGAGGGCTCCTCGGAGCATTGCCTACTGGCGCAAGGGACAGAACCACGTCATTGTCACGTCCTGCCTGGACCTCATGCTCAATTGAAGCATTCCCTCAAAACACGGCCTGCGCCAAGAAGGAGCACAGGGGAGGGGGTCCAAGGCCTTGGGGAGGGGGCTCAAGCAGAGAACCATGCTGAGCTCCTCCCGGTCTCTGTTAACAGCACAGCGGGGGGAGGGAGAGGAGGGCAGGAGGGGGAAGAGGGAGAGAAGCGGTCCCCAGCCCACTTCCTGCAAAGCCACAGACAGAAAGATGTGTGGGCTGGAGCCATCAAGGGGCAGAGAGACCCTGCCGGGAGTTGAGGGAGCTGGAGAACGGGATGGCTGTTCACTCTGGCACCATTGGACCCCCCTCACCTTCTCTCCCTCTGCCGCCCCCATTCCAAGCCCCAGCACACCCATATGGCCTGATCCCCTACAGGGGTTTATGTCAATGGACTCAGTGAGAAAAATCCCACCAACCCACAACAGAGAACCCAAGAGAATAGAGAGGAGCTAAAGGGCCAGCTGGGGAGGCCAAGGAAGATAACCTGGGCCCGGGGAGGTGGTGTGGGGCCAGTACTGCCACTGCCACCTCCTCAACTGTCCAGGCCAACCGCACCTTCTTTCTCTTCCCTTTTCCCACGGATCTGGCCAGAGCCCTACCTTGACGGAGGGTGGAGCCGCAGGGATCCCAAGCATGGCCTCCTCTTCCTCCCAGGCCGCCTGCTGTTGGGGCTCCTCCTCCGCTGCTTCCTCCTTCTCCTTCTCCTCCTCCTCCTCCTCCTCCTGAGGCCCCCCATCCGCGCTCAGGCCCTGCAGGAGGGCCACCACCGCCTCGGGGCGGGGCAACTGAGCAATCCGGAAGTGCTTCTTGTAATGGGGGGTGTCCTTGCGTATCAGCCGCTGCTTTCCCACTGGGAATGGGTGCTCCTCCTCCTCCTCTTCCTCCTCGCCGCGGACCAGGGTGTCCTCTGCAAAATGCACTGTGGGCTGCAAGAGAAGGCCCCGGCCAGGAGGGGCCAGATACTCACCCAGGCCGCTCTAGAGGGAAGGCCCTCTTCCACAAGCCTGCCTGCTCCTTGGCAGGCCGTTCTGGCGTCAGCCCTCCAGCAGGCTGTTTCAACGGAAGGAAGGCCCCCCTGTGCAATTTTGGCCGCCAGGGCATCCAGGCGTGTGCCCGCGCCTCAGTTACCAGAATTGGACATGGACCCTCACACAAAAGAGGCCTAAGGGGAAACCCCCGTTTAAAAATCGCAGGCCAATTTGGAAGGAAGGCAGCATGGCATTGTGATTCTGGAGACTAGGGTTCAAACCCTTGCCCTCTGGATGGGCAAGCCACAGTCTCTCAGCCTCAGAGTGAGGCAATGTGGGCAAGCCCCTTTTGAACAGATCTTGCAACAAAAACCCCACGAACAGTCGGTCACTGTCAGCAGGAAAGGCACACAGCCCCAATCTCTGTGGGATGGTCATAGGATTTGTGAGCGAGGAACAGCTGGCAAGGCTGGTCCAAGGTTTCTGCCTTTCGTGAGAGGGCAATCCACCCAGCCAAACATTCACCTTTAAGAGCAGCAGCTTGGCCCCAGTCTCCTGGCAGCTTCCCCAGGGAATTCAGCCCCCCAAGACTGGCCACTGCCTCCTACGGTGGGAGCACCCACGGCCCCCTCAAGGGAAGGTGAACCTGGCCCTGTACGTTTATGGACTGTAGCTAGAAAAAGGTCAACCTAGCATCCAAGGCGGTCAGTGCAGGGGGGCACGGCCCCACCACGCACCCACCTTTTAAAGCAATCCAGATTGACCATTTCATGCTGTACAGCCCTAACGGACCTTGCAAGCAGCTGCATCTTGGGAGTGCTGTGGCGGTCACTGGGCCTGCAAACAGATCCTGCCAAGAGGGTCAGCTGGAGAACAGGCCAAACCTAGTGACCACAGAGAAACAACAAAAGTCCAACCCCGAGGAAGAGCCACGGCGAGGGGAGACTGCGCACCTCGACCAGGAGCTGGAGCAGAGAAAGGCTAGACTGGAGAGAACCAGGGAGGACTCCGCCTGCCTTCCCCTGACCTAACCAGGGGCCTCAGGGGGAGCCCTGGGACAGCCAAGAAATGCCTCTTTTATGTAGCACGGACCCTGTGGAACTCCCTGCCACAGAACACGGTTTGAACAATCCCTGGCTCAGGCACCCTTAAGAAAGGCCAGGTGCATAGATAACAGACCCAACTGTTGTTCTACAAACATCTTTGTGAGACCCTTGGGTTCAGAGGTTGTGCCCCCAACGATCCTGCAGCAGGCCTACTGCCCACCCATGGCAGTATGGAGCCTCCTCATGGGCTAAAGCCAGGCGGAACACTTGGGGGAGCAGCTGTGGGTTGTCTTCTCCCCACGGCTCTCCCTATTCTCTCCTTGTTCTCCTCCTTCTGCCCAGCATATTTCTTCTGTACCTTAGCAGCCCTCGCTGGCCCCTGGCCAGCAATGGCCATCCTTGCCATATGCTGCAGAGCAGCTGGGTTCCTTCCCAGCTTCTCATTCCTAACTTGGGGCGGGGGGTGAGAACCAGTTTTTCTCTGCCTAGCCAAGGCCCAGAGACCCCTGTCCTCTTCCGGCCTTCCCACCCCTCTGCCCTCCTCCACTTGTCCAGCCCAACAGGGTCTTAGCATTCTGGGCAGGACTGGGCCTCAGTTCAGAAGAGGGGCCCTCGGTCCAGCCCCATCCCCGCAAAACTGTAAGCCCTTTCCCTGCCCAGAGTGGTGGCACCCTGTGGGCTGGAGGAGGGCGGGCAGGTAGGTACCTAGATCTAGATCACAGCCCATGTGTGAGGTGGGTGTTCCTGACCTCCCTTTCTCCATTTCCCTGTTGACCACCGTGTTCCCCCGGGTCCTACCTCATTGTATTCCATCTCTTCCTCTTCCTCTCCCACCTCTGCCTCAGCTTCCTCACGTGCAGCCGCCTCCTGCTGCAGTTGCCTCTTCTCCTCGACCCCAGGGCCCTCCATCACGGCCCCAGAGCTCCCTGCTTCTTCTGCCCAGGGGGCTGCCCCTCTTGTCGCCGCCACATCCTCTGCCACCTCCTCCGCCACATGGCCGCTGGCAGAGACGGTGCTTCCAGAGAGCTGCGAGTCTTCACTGCGGTTGGAACCAGCGCTCAGTCTCTTCTGGGGCTGAACAGAGGGCGTGGGACACATCAGGAGAGTGTGGGGAAAACAGGGGGCAACGCCGGCACCTTCTGCTCCCTTGGGAAATGGGAGATTCTGTACCTCTCCCAGATCCTAAACCCCAAATGTGGATGCTGGGTGGGGGGTTCCCTAAAGCAACCACCTAGGGGTCACCGTCTGGGGATCAGAAGGAGTACTCCCCTTTCCAAGATACCCAGAAGAGAGATGGGTGGGTTGGATCCCTGGAAGTTGGGGAGGGAACATAATGGCTGACACTCTTACGACCCACCTTTTGGCGTGAACAAGCCCAAAGGATACAAGGAGCCACCCTTCCCCCTCCTGTGGCCAGCAGAGCTCCTCTCCCCACAGCTCACCTCGGACCCTGCGTCCACCCTCTCGGCACCCAGCTTGGCTGCAGACGCCTCATTGCGCCGCCCCTCCATCACCTTCTTCATGGACTTCAACTCATTAGGGTGGGGGGTCGCCCTCCGCTGCAGGCCCTGGGGGTGGGGAACAGAGGGAACGTTCAGTCCCCCGCAAGCCCCCAGGCCATCACGGAAAAGGCCTCCCTGCTGGCCGCAGCCCAGACAGCCAGTGGCCCGCCACCCCAATGGACCTTCCAGATCCACCTGTCAGGACTGGTGGGCAGAACAGTCAGCCACAGCACTGGGTCAAGGGTGAGCAGGCAGCCAGCCAGCTGGCCCACACAAACCCCAACAGCAGAACAGGCGCCTGGCCTCATCAGTCCCCTCTCCCTCTCACCCTCTTCTCGGCCCCGGCATCGTCATCATCGTCCTCCTCCATTTTGGGATCATCCATGAACTGGATCACGCTCACCCGGTTGAGGTTGGTATCTGTCCAGCTCTCGTCCACGCTGCTCTGCAGAAGGTTCTCTGAGGGGGGAGACAGGCTGAGACATGAGGGAGCCTGTGAACTCAAGTACCCCCACCCACCCCCTTGGTGCCCCCCCATCAGCCTCTCCCCTTACCAAGGCTGGGGGAGGGCTGCTGGGGGAGGAGGTAGCAGGTCAGGACTTTCTGGCCAGTCTTCTCGTCGTCCTCTGTCTGGAACTTCAGCATGGGCTGCGACTGGTTCTCGGCCAGCCAGAGGGCCTTCAGGTTGAGGCTAGTCAGGGCAAAGGGCAGGTGCTGCAGCCTGATAGGAAGGAGGCAGGAAGTTGCCACAGGACCCCTGGGAAAGGACCCCTAGAACTGGCCCCAGCCAGCTCTCTCCCTCTCTCTCTCCCCATCCCTCTTTCAGACCCTCAGCCGCTGCTCATCTGCTCTGGAAGGTGTGACCTCCCCACCAGCTGCCTCTGGGACAAGGCAGGCATCTACTGACAAGAATACGGAGGAGCAAGCAGGAACACCAAAGGCCCACGTCTCCAGGCATGAAGAATCCAAATTAATTCAGGTCACTGTGGTCCTTCCACCAAGAGCAGGTCGCAGGGCAGGGGGGCTCAAAGGGGATCTCGGCCTGTCCCCAAACACTCCCCTGCAAGCCCCCAGGCTCACCGGTTGCCTGCCACGTCCAGGACATGCAGCTCTGTGGTGCCTCCCAGCTCGGCAGGCAGGTGCTCCAGACGGTTGTCCCGCAGGGACAGGACGTTCAGACTGCTGCAGCCACCAATCTCTGGGGGAAGGGCCACCAGTCGGTTCCGGTCCGCGTTGAGGTTGGTCAGCTTGGTCAGCTTCCCCAGGGCCTTGGGCAGGGCCTGGCAAAAGGCCGCAGGTCACCAGAGGGGAACTAGACTGGACTGCACTCCCTTTCCCACCAGCCTGCCAAAAGGCCTAACTCTTAG
Organism: Ctenosaura bakeri; assembly: GCA_948474755.1. Taxonomy (NCBI): domain Eukaryota; kingdom Metazoa; phylum Chordata; class Lepidosauria; order Squamata; family Iguanidae; genus Ctenosaura; species Ctenosaura bakeri. The sequence goes on along the minus strand of CAOLHI010004488.1, from coordinate 7,876 downwards.
GAAGTAGCTAGCTGGGCCTGCTAAGGCGAGGAGGCAACAACGTGAGGTGAGCCCCCAGAGCCCCACGGCACCCCGGCCCACAAGCCAGCCCCCAGCACTTGGGCACACCCACCGGCAGCAAGTTCTCCGTGAGTATGAGCTCTGAGAGGTTTGTGCAGTCTCCAATTGCTTCAGTCACCTCCACTAGCCGGTTCTGATCCACTTTCAGGATGGAAAGCTGTTTCAGCTGGCCTAGGCCAGGGCAAAGAGAGTCACAGGTTGCACCCCAGGGGCTCTGTCATCCCTCCCTCCCCCTTGCAAACAAAGTGAGGAAGACAACTGCCAGAGCTGGGGTCCTGCTAGTCACGGCACCCCGACAACAGAACTGCAGGTAAAGCCAGGCAAGTTCAGCCCACTGACATGGATGAGAGCTAAGCTAGTCACGTGGGACACAATCCCTATTGGTCTCAGTGGGTTAACTCAAAGTCCAACTAATTCTGGGTTCAGCCCAGCCGTTCCTGAAGAGTTTCTCCCATCTGAAAGACCACAGACTCCCAGATGAGTTTGCCTGGTAAACTCTGATGTACTCAGAGGATTCAGCTCCTTTGGTCCAGCCACCTTCACGGCCACATCTGCTGGGAACATGGCAGACCAGCCTTCTCACTGGCTGGTCTCCAGCTGTGGAACTCCATGTCTAAAAGGGCTCAGTTGGCCCCCTCCTGATTATCTTTTTGCTTGCACACAAAGACCTTTGGGTTCAGGTGGACTTTAGGAACACTAGCGAATTGCACGCTCTTATTTTTATTTTCCTGCTTCCTACATTCTACAATGACATATTTCTAAACTGCTTCCGGTATTACACTCTGTTACGCTCTATGTTAACAGCATTACTTTTTGTCTAAATATTTTCAGCTCACGCTACAGACTCCATTTGGGGAAGACAGATAGATCATAAATCAACAAACCCATCAGGATTTGTACCCACTCCTACCTACCCTGAGTTCTCAAACACACCCACCCCTCATGCAGCCGTCCTCTCTGCTCACCAATGCCATCCGGAATCGACTCCAGCAAGTTTTGTGAGAGGAGCAGGTCCGTCAGCGCCACCAGCCCACTGATCTCACCCGGCAGCTGCTCCAGCTTATTTTCAGAGACGTCCAGACAGACCAGCCGTCGCAGGTTGCCCAGCTCCTGGGAGGGGGGGTGGCCAGGGAAGGAACAGTTGGGGCCTGGTTCCCCACAGGCTGCCTTATGGACCCCCTCCTGACTGTGGGGGTCTATCCACTGCAGCTCCTCCTCCACCCATGGGCCAGAAAGGCCATCTCCACAAGGGCCACGCAGTGTTCAAATGCGGCTCTCAAGAAGCCTGAAATTTGGGGTGGGGGAGCTGTCCTAAGGAGAAGCTCCTTTCCCCATGGTGCCACTTGGCACACCAAGAGACACAAAGGATCCTGCCTTACTGACATGTACCCAAACCCCAGGAGCACAATGCCCAACACACTGAACGTGTGGCTCTCTTTCCTGGCCGGTTTCCTAGCCCAAGCTGACCTAGAAATCTGAAAGGCCAGGGAGCCCCCTCTCTTTCTCTCTCTCTCTCTCTCTGTGAACTAGGATGCCGAAAGGATGGCCGGCACGTGGCCTTACAGGAGTGGCAGGGTGCCAGCAGGGTACTCACGGGGGGCAGCGAGGAAAGCTGGTTCCTGTCCAGCCAGAGCTCCCGCAGGTTTGGCAGGGCGCCCAGTGTGTCCGGCTGCAGAGGAGAAAGAGGCAGCTGGCAGGAGTAGCTCAGGAGCCCCCTGCAAAAGCTTCATTGTATCCCCCAAGATGTTGGCCAGGGCACGCCCCACTTACACTCACCAACTCAGGGGGCTCAGCAGAAGAGGGGAAGCAGACAGTTTCCAAACATGGGGACTGGGGTGGGGAAAAGGTGGGGGAGAAAAGACCAGGACAGTGTCTGGGCAACACTGAGCAGGACAGAACAGCCAAAAGCCCACCAGGCCCACCACCTCCGCCCTCACCTTGACCAGAATCATGCTCAGGGCAACCTCCCAACTCACCAGCACTTCCAGGTCATTTCCTCCAAGGTCCAGTTGCTCTAACTTAACCAGGAATGAGAGCGACCTGCAAGCCAGAGAAGGCCAGTTGGCCAGCCAGCCAATTAAAAGGGCTGGGAGTCCTCCAGAGAAAGGGTCCAGCAGCTGGACTCTCCCTCCCCTCCCCCGGAGGCCAAGCAAACAGCAAGTTGCCTGGCCTTCTCCCCCAAACCTTGGAAGGCCCCTCTCCCCACAGGGCTGGCATCCCAGACAGCCCTCAGGTGGACACTCACGCTGGTAGGGACCTTAACAGGTTTCGCGCAACTCCAGGGTCACCAGGTTGGCCAAACTGCAACAGATGAAAGGGAGGGAAGGACAGGGTCCATGAAAAAGATTGGGGGGGTATAGCCACTCAGCCCCCCTCCCTCCCTAACAATGAGCCTGCAGGCACAAACTCACTTGCCAATGTCGCTGGGCAGGTGCTGCAAGGAGACGTCATTCAAAGCCAGGTGGGAAAGGCTGCGAAGTTGAGTGAAGCCATCAGGGAGCCTGGGGGGGGGAGAAAAACAGTGCTCTGGCACCTCACGCACACGCCCCCCCACTTGGGAGGCCTGGGCTTCAGCTGCTGCTCCCTCCCTAGGGGTGGGAAAAACCCCAAGACGGAGTGGCGGAGGCACCTGTACCTGGACAAAGGGTTCCCGCTGAAGTCGGCAATCTCCAGGGACTTGCAGAATTTGATGCTCTCCGGGATCTCAGGAATGTCTGGAACAAGGCAGAGTGGGCAGCGGGGCAGTGAGGCTGCTGCAAGGCAGGCCTGGGCCTGATTGGGGGCTGAAGGTACAGTGATGACCTGCGCACACGCACACAGAGCAGCGTCTGCAACTTTGGGGTGGGGTGATACGCCTGCGCTGCCATGAAGGAAGGGCAGTGCGAGAGAGCAGCGGGGTCCAGTTCTCCCTCGTGCCCTCCCCCACCAGAAAAGGGGCACTGCTGTGTGAAGAAGCTAAAAGATGGCCAGCCCCCAGAGGGTGCCTCCCTCCACCCCATCCAGGTCCCAAGCTCCCCCCTCCTTGAAGGCATCAGAAAGGCCTGTCCACCGCTCAATGCTCCTCCTTCAGAGGGGGAACCAACGGTGGGGGGCTGGTGGTGTCCCGGGCCGAAGGCAGCTCACAGCCAGCCAGACCCACAGCAGCTCTTCCTCTTGAGGAGGAGCCCAGACACGTCTCCCCCCGAAGAGGCCATCCCTGAAGGGCCCTGCGACCTCCTCCCTGCTTCCCACCCCCATCACCCACCATTGCGGGAGATGTCCAGCTCCACCAGCTGCATGAAGTTGGCCACCTCAGGAGGAAGACGCTGGATCTCATTGTCACTCAAGCCAAGTTTCCGCAGGTTCAGGAGCCGGAAGAAAGGCTGGTGGGAGGAGACAGAAGTGGGGAAGCTGGTTAGCTGAGCTGGCTGGCAAGAGGGACTTACTGTGTTTCTACCCAATCCGGGACGTCCCTGGATCAGGCCCGTCAAGGAAGATGCCCCTGGCTTAGCTTCTCTGAGCAGGGCTGGGGGGGCCCTGGAAGTAACCCAAACAACTGCCCCCCCACTGGTCACAGGGACAGGGTCACAGGCTGGAACACAAAAGCCCCCACCAGCAGCCACACTAATGAAGCCCCCAAAGCCAGCCAGAAAGGCTCTGAAACATCTCCCGAAAGCCCAAAAAATTCTAGAGAACAAAATCCTTTTTTGTTTGTTTGTTTAGGTGTTCATTCACCCAGGTCTGCCATTTCAGAGAAGAATGGATTAAAAAAAAAAAACCCGGCAAAGACAAACATACACAAAAAGCTCCACAAGACAAATAAATTATACTAAACCTAAAGACAGCAGCAGCACAGCACCGAACCACTCAAACTCAGCCCCCTTCCAAAAGGTGGCCCGGTCTCTGTCAGCAGAAAGCAGAGGAGGGAGCCGTCCCCCCACCCCGCCTCTCTCAGCTGGGAGACCCAGAAGCTGAGAGCAGCCACCAAAAAAGCCACGTCCCTCACGCTCCCCCGGGGCCAGCCCTGAGTGCGAGGACAGCAGGACGGAGCAAGGGCCTTTCCAGGAGATCTCACGGCCAGGCAGGCGCACGCAGACACAGCCAGTCCTTCAGACAGCCTGGACACGAGCCACAGAGGGCTTTACAGCTCAGAACCCGCCCTTTGAAACGACAGAGCGCGTGATCCCCACGCCCAGCCCAGTTCTCTGGAGGCACTGCAGTTCCCAGCTTCCACAGGCCGCCCCAGCACTGGGCTGCCCCTGGAGGGGAGGGCAGGAGGGGACGCTCGGCTGAGCCCAGACCGGCAGGTGGGGTGGGGGGCCCAGAGCAGGCACGCAGGTTTCCCTTCTGGGAGTCCACAAAAGCAACCGCCAGGGCAACTGCGCACGCATGCTCACCCCCAGCCCCAATTCCTGCTTCCTCCAACCACAAGAGCAGCTGTACGGGAAGAGTCTTCTCTTCCGCCAATCCATCTCGCTCCCTGCTAGAGGCACCCAAGCTGGCGCCCACCTGTAACACCTCGTGCCAGGGAGCCCCCCGCTCTGCCCCTCCCTCCCCTCTGCCCTGGATGGTGCCCACTCCCCCCATTTCAGAGAGGGAGGCATTTCCCCCTCTTCCAGACATCTTCCCTGGCTGGCCTTCCCCGTGACCCCCAAGACAGGCACCCCCCCCATGGCAACCTTTCCTTTTAGGGAGGGTGGTCCTCCCAGGCCCTTGACTGTTTCTCTTCCCTGCTTTCCCCACACTTCTCCAGCACAACAGATTCTGTTCCAGGTACCCAGAAGCGGATGCGCAATTCCAGACGACGCCCCGCAAGGCATTTCCGTAAGGGTCTGACAACGCTGGCAGGAGCAATTCATTGCAGCACCAGCTCTGGTGATCCCTAAGGCACAGTTTGCACTTTTCGCTGCTGCCACGCGAGCCCAATCAGCATTCCCACTGCCTTGTTACCCAGGCAGCACCGTCAGGAGGGTCTCCTCTCGCTCCACAAAGAACCAAGAGGCCAAGGTTGCAAGCGGATTCCCGTCAAGCAATTAGGACGCCTCCAACAAAGGAAGAGGAGGATGGGTAGGCGGCCTGCTTAGCGCTGGCCCCCCTCCTGGGGCTTTTGGGGGGCGCAGTGACAGGACCCCCCAAAACAAAGGAGAGGCACCGTGAGTGGAACAGCCAGCAAAGAGGCAAGGCGGGGGGCAAGGCGGGGGGGTGAGAGACCAGAGAGTGAGAAGGGGGGGCGGGAGCCTATGACAGGGAAGAGGAGGAGAAGGGTGAGGGGGAAACTGGCGCTTGGGGGTGGGGGGGCCATGGGGGGGCTCAGGAAGCACTTTCTGAACTCACTGATTCCTTGGCGAGGGGGGACGGCCTTCACTGCCTCCTCCTCAACCATCTTAAGACTGTGAAAAAGCTGCACCATATTTCCCAGCCCTTCTTTGGAACCATGAGGACTAGCAACAAAATTTGGGGGGCAAATGCCTCTTCCTGCTTATGGGACCCCAAAGCCAAAAAATCCCACCTGGCCCTTCCCCCTCGCCCGTTTCTCTCCTGACAGGGTGGGCCAAGGACGAAAGGGACCCCCAGCACCCAGGAGCGCTGGCAAGGCCGGAAACACAGCTGCCCCCCAGGCTCACGGGGGCGGACGATCCTGGGGCAGGGGGCTCAGGCACCTCCTTCTCCCCCATTCTCTCTCTCCCCCTCCCCCAGGCCCCTTGCTTTGCAGGGCTGCCCCAACCCTCCTGCCCCCCAGGCACATCCCACCACCTGCCGCCGGATCCGCCTCCTCCCTCCCTGCTGCCCCCCACCAGGAACCCACCACCACCATCCTCACCATCGGGGGGCGAGAAGTGACGGGGGAAAAGCAGCGGGGACAACAGAGGGACCGGAGGCCGGCGGAGAAGGCCGCGCCCGGGCACAGGGAGCGAGCCAGCGGGGGGCGGGCGAGCGAGCGCGACCCTGCGCCCTCTGGGCTTCCCGGGGAGGGGGGCCGTGGGGGAAACACCCGGCCCCGGGCCCCCAAGAAGACCCCCCCCGGGCAGCATGCCTTGGGAGGCGGCGGGGGCGGGCCCTTCCTGCGGGGGTCCGGGGCTCCCCCCCGTCACACCCCGGTGGTCAGCTCGGCCCCAGCCCCGCCCCGCCCGCCCGCGAGCCCGGAACAAAAGCGGCTTTGTCCGCCGGGGAGCCGGGGCGCGGGGGCGTCCTGGGGCCCAACCCCTCGGCGGGAGGCCCCCTCCCCCTCCCCCTTCCGAGCGGGCAGCGGACAGGCCCGGCGCCGGCGTCCCCCTCCCCCGCCCGGGCCCCCCGCGCTCCCCTCAGGGCCCGGCTCCCCCGCGACCCCGGCCGAGGGCCGCCCCGCCCGCCCCGCCGCGCCGGGCCCGACCTTGGGCAGCTCGCGGAGCTGGTTGGCGTCGAGGAGGAGCTCCTCGAGGGAGCGGCTGTAGCGGTAGACGTCGTCCGGCACGGCCTGGAGCGAGCAGTGCCGCCGGTCCAGCGCCTCCACCTGCCGGTTGCAGCGCCACAGCGGAGGCATGCAGCGCAGCATCCTGGCCGCGGCCGAGGCCGAGGCGGGGGGGGGCGCCGGGGAGCCGCGCGCAGGAGCCCCGCCGGCTCAGCGGCCCGGCCCGCAGGAGGAGGAGGAGGGCGCCGGCGGAGGAGGAGGAAGGGGCATGGCGGCGGCGGCGGCGGCTCCGGCCCCCTCCCCTCCCCTCCCCTCCCCGCGCGCGGTCCCCTCCCGGCTGCCTCGGCCCGGCCCCGGCCCCGTCGACGGACCGCCCGCCCGCCCGCTCCTTTCCTCCCTTCCTTCCCTCTCGGCTCGGCGCCCCCTCGGCGGACAGAGAGCGATCGGGCCCCGCCGGCACCGCGCTCCGCTCCGCTCCGCTCCGCTCGGCGCGCCGCCCCGCCTCCGCCGCGCAAGGCGTGCCGGGAAAGTGCGGCCCGAGAGGACTACAGCTCCCGGGGGCGCCGCGGCCCCGCCGGAACCATAGAGGGGCCCCGCCCGCGCCGCCCAGAGCGGCCCGGCTGCTCCCCGCCCGCCCGCCCGCCCGGGAAGGGGAGGGAGGCCGGGCCGGCGGGGGCTGCGCGGGCGGGCCGCTCCCTCCGGAGGGACCGGGGCGCGCTCCTCCCGTGCGCGGGGCTCCGCGGCTCGGCCCCGTCCCCGGGATGTGCGGGGCGCCAGGCCCCGGCCCGGCTCGCCCGCGCCCCCCGCCCAGGGCCGCCTTCGCCGCGGCCGCCCTCGGGGAGCCGGCGGGCCGCAGCGGGGCCCCGGGGTGCAGGGAGGGGGCTCGGGGTGGGGGCGGCTGCGGGGGCTCCTCGGCCCGATTCCGCCCGGCCCCGTAGCTTTGAACTGGCGGTCGCTGGGCCGTCCGATGCTGCGGTCGCGGGCGGGGGACAAGCAAACCTCTCTCGCCGCCGCCCCATCGCCGGAGGCGCCCTCCTGCTCGCCGGGGCCGGGAGAGCCCCCGGGGCCAGACCCGCCCCGCGGTCCCTCCCGGCCAGGCTGGCCGCGCCAAGCCCTTCCCGCCCTGCCAGCCGCCTCCGAGCCACGGGGTCGGCAGAGCGGGAGAGACCCCGACGGCCACCCGGCCCAACTCCACCCATTCCGCCGCGCTCCAAGCGCCCCCGACAAAGGGCCGCCCAGCCTCGGTTTGCACACCTCGGGAGGAGGAGGAGGAGGAGGCGCCCCCCGCGCTCCCAGGCGGCCCGTTCCGTACTCCCGTCTCCCCCGGGCCGTCTCCGCCCAATGGCTTGCTGCTGAATGAGCCCCACAGCTTCTCAGCTCTTCACCCGCTGTCGGTAAGAGGCCCCGGACAGGCAGGCCCATCCGTCCCGAGAGAGGCCCGAGAACGAT
>CAOLHI010004487.1:0-113915 GCA_948474755.1 Ctenosaura bakeri | reverse complement strand
CTCGAAGAAAGCCTGGTTCATGTGGCAATCCAATACATGGCTGAACATGTAAGGTGTACAGAGACAGAACTGAAGGGCCGTTTCTGAGACATACAGAAATGCAATTTTCTGATTTTGAAAACTAAGGAGGAGGATAGCTGAAGAGCAGTCAATATGGACAGAAAACTTCAGGGGAACACACAATCGATAACATCTTCACTCTCTGGCCTTTGAGCTCCAAGTTTCACTTGGCTTTTGAAGCCAAGAAAGGACACTTTGCGTATTCGTTTGGAGTTCATTCTAATGCCCTCTGGAAGATGTAGCCGGTTTCTCACTATTATTGATAGGCCAGCTCTGAAAAGTTTAGGAAGTCATAAACAAATCTTTTGAGTAAGAAAAATAAATACACAAATTATAAGAGTTTTTGGTACTTGGGCTTGTGGTTTGTTTGTTTTTTTTAGTCCACTGAAAATCTTATACAACATACCCACACTGAGGCTGTTTAAATAGAGAAAAATGTCCAGTATAACAAAAATGTATATTACATTGCTCAGTTGGCCAGAACCATCAAGGTCTTCTAAATATATAATGCACACAAAAATGCAGCTGCTCCTTGTCATTAGGGAGCTGCTCTTAACTATTAATATAATTCAGCCGTATCAGGAAAAGAAGCAGCAGTACTATCCCAATGACAGAGCTGGTTTTCAATACCATTTCAAAGGGAAAATTGCAGTGGCTCAAGGATTGACTTGAACATCTTAACACCTTCAGTCACCGTTACCAAACAGAGCCCCCACCCCAGTTTTGGGAAGATCATACCACATGAGGGCTACCAAGATCTTTGGAAAGGTTTATATATATATATATATATATATATATATATATATACACCACAGCTCCCAGAATCCCCTAGGCAGCATGGCCACTATCAGTTGCAATGCAAAAGGGTAACTTTTCTGAACTCCAGAGTTACCATAAAAACCATCTTCTGGATTTTCCAAGGCAAGCGCTCTCCCTCTCCCTCTCCCTCCCCCCTCTCTTTTTTGACTAGATGGCCAAGCCTGAATTGGAAGCCCCACTGAGGTAGCTGGTTGAGACTGAGGAAAACAGGATGAGGGACTAGGAAGGTCTTCAGCACGGTGCAGCAAGAATATTCTTATGGCATCATGGCCTCCAACTTAGATGACTTTAGAAGGGGATCAGACAACGTCATGGAGGATAAGGCTACCAAATGACTAGTAGATTGTATGACCAACCAATGGCACTCCCTTTCCATGGTGGTGGGCATGCACAGGCAAGAGGCTATGCTGCTGGTGGCACTACTGCTGGTAGGATTTCCCATGTCAGCCAGACTATATGTGCCATACAGCACCAGCAGTGGGGGATGACACTGGTGGAGGGTCTCTCAGAATCCATGGCAGTTTTTGCACCAGCAGAGTCTGTATGTTTGAGGGGCCTAGAGACATTCATGGTTTTTCTACTTTTGCAGGGATCCTGCATCCCTAATCCCATGAAAGTTGAGGGTCCACTGTACAAGCAGAAAATAGCAAAGACTTGGAACAATTACAGAAGAAAGTCAAGGCAGAAAGTGCAAAGGCAGGTTTACAAGTGAACATTAACAAAACAAAAATAATGTCCATAGATGATTTAATGAAACTTCAAAGTAGATGATGAATGGCTGGAGATGGAGGAGGAAGGTAAATGCCTCTTCTGATGAGGCGGCAACCAGACATATATATTTGCAAGACTAGAAGGACTGGCTGGGGGATGGACTGATGGAGGTCTGTGGGTTGTGAATGTGTTGTCTAAATAATTCATTGCCCCGCCAATTAGCAAAACCATGAAGTTGCCCTGGGAATTCCATTTTCTAGGATCCAATGCAACTGAAATGCAGTTCTATTAAATAAAATGCATCTGTTTACTGAATGTTTTAAGCCTTTTCATATAGCTTGTTAACATTTTGTTGTAGGGGGAGGATTACAAGAAATATATGTGGCCTTGCAAAAAAATACAAAAACAAAGCCTAGATAATGAAGACACTGAAATAGTTCAAGCTTTTCCATACCTTAGCTCAAGTCGTTCATCAGAATGGAGACTGCGTCAAAAAATCAGAAGACTAGGACTTGGAATAGCAGCTATGAAGGAAATAGACAAGATCCTGAAGTGTATAGATATATCATTGAATACTAAAGTTAGGATTGTATGCACCATCATATTTCTAATTTCTGTGCATGGTTGCGAAAGGTGGTAAGGAGAAGAAAACTGATAGGAAGAAAATCAACTCCTTTGAAATGTCCTGCTGGGGAAGAGTTCTATGGATATATTGGACCGCTAAAAAGACCAATGAGTGGGTCCCTAGAGCAAACAAGCCTGAACTCAAAGCAAAGATGACTAAACTGAGGCGGTCCTACTTTAGCCACATCATGAGAAGACTGACTCACTAGAAAAGACAATAATGCTCGGTAAGGTAGAAAGCAATAAGGAAAAAACATGGCACGCACAATTTGAGAGGCTGCCTGCTTCCAGTTCTCTGGCCAAGCTTTAGTATTGCAGAAGTGTTTCTAATCAATATAAAAAATGTTATTCTGTGTACAAAGGTTTCAGATTTGTAAACTTTGCTAGAAGACAGTGTTCCAATAAGAACACATAGGTTAGATGCTAAATAACAGCAAGGTACCACTCTCCTCTGCAACTGAGTAATGAAGCATTCATCAGAAAGACATCAAGGTTTAATATAAGAAGTTAGTCAAAAACAAGTTAAACACTTAAGGGTGACCTCTGAAACAGCCTGCTTTCTTCAGCCAATTAGTTATAATATATTTGGTCATTGTAGAGTAATTCTGATGATCTAGAAGCAGCTATAAAAGTTGCCAATAATTCATCGAAGAGAAGACTTTTGCTACACACTTCTGATCAATGATCCAAACCAGGCTTGTTTTTTGTGTTCACAGAGTGAGCTTAATCTTATTTGCCAATACCCACATTTTGGACTCAGGGATAGTTCTTGTTCGTCTCTCTTTCCAAAAAAACAACTTGGGAGGATAACACTTTCCTGTCACTGAACTGGTAGTATTCCCCCGACCTCCAATCTGGGGAAAGAGAAAGACCTACTGTACCTTACCAAATGTCAGTAGCTGGCACCTAAGATATCTTGAATATCTACAATATCTAGAAACAGCTCATGAGAAAATTTCAGCTGCAGTCTTTAGAAATAACACTATTGGCTCTGGCAAATTACAGAGGCTATCCAGGCAAAAAAAAATGTATCCTGTTGCAGACTAGTGAGCCACACGCTGCTGGTGAAACATGGCTGCCACCTGTCTGGACACAGCAGGGCGGCCAAGAACACAGGTTACTACCTTACACAAAATCAAGACCGTTGATACATCCATCTCAGTGCTTCCTTCAAAATGATGCCCTCCAAATGTGCTGGATCTCAACCATCAACCCTAACAGCCATGCTCTCTGAGGTTGATGGGAGTTTCACATCAGAAGGGCCAAGCACATCCAAAAGGCCCAGCACCAGTTTAAGGAAGGCTTTGGTATTCAAGTTGTGGGTCAGGATTCCTTGTTAGAGCACAGTCTGACTTAAGGTGTGCTGTAATAATAGCACTATTTGAAAGACATTGCCCTTTTTTTTCAAAAAAAACTCCACATTAGGCAAATTATCCATCACTTCTGTAGACTGTTAGTCAAATTTGTAAAAGGAGTGATGCCATTCTAGAGGAAATGTAAATTACTGAATGCCAGAGAACCACTGCCCCCAACAACTAACAAGTTTGCTGGCTTTCACATCATTTTTTATATCCTTTCTACTCTATGTAGTAAGCATACAACATCATTCAGGGACTCTAGCTCCCCCTCCCGCACCCTAGCAAGGCTCTACATTATATTTGTTAGATTATGAATAAAAATAATCTCTCCAAGCACATCAACTAAAGAACAGATCAGTCTGAAAGAACTTCTGTGTGTCAAATCTGTTCAATCCACCGAAGCAAGAATCTGGAGACTATCAAACAAGAACAGAAAGATAAATTAAAGCTACGATGCTGCCTTTCTTTGAGAAACAAGGCCTAACGGTTGCCAAATGCTTAACAATTCTAATGTGCAGAAATATATCTTGAAATCTTAGCTTACCTTTCTATAGAAGCAGACGTTATTTCACAGAAACAAGTGTTGGTTTCTACACCTTTGAGCTACTCACTTAACATTACTATCCAATCAAACTTGTGAGATTAGAAAGCCAATGTGGTGTAGTGGGAATAAGAAATTGAATGAAACCACCTTATAGTAGTATAGCAACGTTGTATTATGAGATCCCAGATGATTCCAACTATTGGCAATATGGGCAAACACTGGCTGATACTTCAATTTCACCTGTAGAATATCTAGGTTCTTTGGAGCAGTATACTTGTATGGGCATCCTTGGTCTCTTTGGAAATGCTTAAAATTCCATAATGCTTATAGAAGTGGAAAAGTTCCAGCACCATGGCCAAACCATGGCAAAGTAGTTGTGAAGAGGGTTCATGCTTGCATGTTCCCTCCTCCTAGGAAGCTAAGAAGAATGCTATAGCTGGTTCTGACCCAAAGCCTAGCTATTCCAGTACTGCCCTCCCATAGTGGTCCAACAGATAGCAACAGGAAGCCCACAAGTAACACATGAGTACAACAGAACTCTTCTGCTTGTGTTTCTCCAGTAACTGCTGTTTCGGAACCATGCTGTCTCTTAACACTGGAAGCTATTGTAACTAATAGCCATGGATAATTTTATTCTCCTCTTTCTTTCGATTACTCCGTTCTTGGTTTGAGCATCAGAAGTTTGAACCCATGGCCAAAGCTGGCAAACCACAGTTTCCCCTGTCATCTGAATTTCTGATATTGTTTAAAAACAAACTATAGCTTGCTCAGTCTAAGAAGCAAATGAGTGAGATGGAACAGGCAAGAGGTGGCTACATACGAGCAGGAATTTCTTTCATGTCATCCAAACAGGCCATTTGCTTTTAACTGTGGCACAAACAGAGTTTGAATATGCTACCTTTGGGGACAACCAAGTCCAGAATCTCTACCACAGAGCTAGTGACCATGCTGGCTGGAGGATTCTGGGAGCTGTAATCCAAAAAGTGAATCTGGAGTTGAATGCCTAGGAAACCCAATGCAAGTCAGAAACCAAACTCCAAGCTGAGGGAGGCAGAGTGGGAAGGTTAAAGAAAGGCCTGCAAGGTTTAAACTCATGGTGTTAATTAAAATACTTTACCTCCTTCTTTTAAAGTAGTGATATCAGAGAGCAGCAGTAGCAGCTATGGTCTCCAAATAAATTATCCAGAACTCTAAAAATAGCTACATAACCTCAACTCTGTGAAGATTTATATAACTTTTTAATATGGGGGCAGAGAGATGGAAACATGAGAAATCATTTCCATTGAAGCAATTTCCTGTGATATAATTCAGTTCCATAAAAAGATTCGAGATTATGGCTCCAAAATCTAAAACCTGTATTTACAAAAAGTAGCAGTTTGCATTACAAAAATGAGATTTACGAATGTTTCTGCGCACATGCACACACACATAAATAAGATATATTTATATAGAACATGGAGAGCATATGCTGTAAATCCTTAGTCAACTGTGTAAGAACTGTGCTGGATCAGATCAAAAGCCTACCTGGTCCAGCATTCTGTTCCCACAGGTTCAACCAGTTGTCAGCAGAAAACCTACAAACTGTATATGAGAGAAACAGTGTCTTTCCAGACATGGAAAAATTCAGGAACCTGAAACCCAGGTACAAAGCAGGCTCCAGCTGCCACTTACCATGCATTTCACCTGTGCATCACTAACACGTGGCATTTCCCATTTTCTGCTGGTCAGAACTGGAAAAAGTTCCTTTTTTGGACTACATCTCCCTGTATCCCCCAACTAAGCATGGCTGGGGCATTCTGGACATTGTTTTTTTATCCTGTTATCATTGTGTTAGCATGGGTTGCTAGAAGTGGAACTACTTTATACAGTGTTAGATGGCAGATGAGTCTAGATCAGTACTATCTATACAGATATCACCAAGCTATATGTACTTTTGAACCTGGCAGAGACAATCTGCTTTCTCTTTTGCCTACCATGGCAGTTCAGTATCACGCTACAGACTATGAGACTGTAGGTTTGTAAAAAAAGGATATATTTATATATCCATCCTGACAATAATAGAAGCATTACTTAATTCTCTGTAGCATCGCTGACTGTTTCTATAGCAATTAGCATCAGATGGAAAGCTTTATGCAACTGCCATATTCTCCAAGTGAATGTTTTGCAGCCCCAAAACCTCTCTCTTCCATACACACACAGCCAGTTTAGATAGGCATTGCTGAGAAATTAGATGATGGTGTAGTGGCGAGGGTAAATTTGTTGAGAACTGGGAAATGTTCTGCCCAAATGGGACAGGCCTCACTTGCACCAAGAAGGGATCAGTCTGCTGGCAGGTAATCAAAAAAGCCTTGCTGGATAAGTGGAAAATGCATGCTTCAGAGATATCTAGGAAAGATATTCACCTTGGACTGGGTTTCTTTTTCATTCTGACAGGTATCAGAACAATATCTTCCCTTTTCTTCTCCTTTTAATTTTTTAAAAAGGTATTGTGTATCAGTAAAATTGCACTTTCACACCATCCTTCTCCAACCCTAAAGACACTCATTTAAAAATCAGAGGGGTGAACATTTGTCCTTCCCACCATCCTGCCAACTCAGCAAACCATGCCCAGGATCTTTTTCTCTTTTGGTGGATTTTTCAAAAAGCTCTAATGCAGATTCAAGAAATCACTACAAACAATCTTCCCAAAGAATGGAATACATTAACATATTCACATGCTGATTTATGTGACTACAAACTACTTCTGCACTTTGCGGTTAGTTTGTAGCAACTGAAGAAAGCCAACGAGACGGGGGAAGTGGGAGGAGAGAGAAACTGGAACATTTTAAAACCAGATGAGAAAGTAGAATGGTAGTGGTTTAACTGGGGATGTCCCTGCCAAACCAGGAGAGTATGTAGGCAAATTGATCATAAGGCTGACCCAGTATATAGCTGCTTGAAAAAAAATATCAACCTTACTTTTGCAATTTCACAGGACTTTGAACAGGTTTCCCCCCCCCCAAGTTTTATGTCTAAAAACGAGGTTTTTTTTAAAGCAACAGAAACAATGAACAATCTAGCAAATTACAGCTTTAAATAGTGTCACAAGCAACAATCCCTTCTGAGCCCTAGAACAGCAGAACAATTTACTTTTAAAAAGTAACTTCTCAAGTGTTGATCCCATTCTCTGTTTTCCCAAAAGCAGAAACTAGAGCTCTCTGAACAGCACTTGTTTTCCATTTAGGAGAGAAATGGGAAGCCAGATTAAGGTCACAAACAGCACCACACCGCCACTGCAGTGAGCAATTGCACAAATGGCTTTTCATCTCTCAACAGCAGCGACAGCAATCATTGAGATAAAAGAGTATAACCAGAGGTGAACATTACCTGTATGCATTTTTGGAAACAGGTCGAGGGTCAAACTTGAAGAAAAGAATGCACATGGGTAACCGATCAGGAAGGTGTGCTTCTTCCAAACAGGGTCAGTGAAAGTTCATGCTTTGGCAACCTGCAAACAAAACGTATGCAATAAGGACCAATACAACTTTGAAATTCACACAAACACACCCTCTAGTTCTCAAGTGAAACTCAAGTGTGTGCCACCCTGTCTCCCCACTCCATGATTGCTAATTACTCATCCAGGGTTTCTGAATCTAGTTAGCAGGCAAGTGCAAGCTATAGTTCAGTGGTTTGTTAAACAGGATAGCAAATGCTAGTTTGTCACAAATCAGGCCCAGAAATTACTAACTGTAACATAGTAAGCAAAGTGAAGATGAGCTTGAGACTTCTATCATAACATCAAGCCCAGCAACTCATGCATTCATCTGGAAAGGTCTGATTTAACAGCAGAAATAATTACAAAGGACGTACCTACTATTCAGCTAGAAAAAAGAACAAAAGGCACTAATGAACTTTCAAAATTTCAAGTTGCATGCTTTGTATTTGCAGTTTGTTACTAGCACTCCAAATGGGTTGCTTACGTTTGTTGTACGAATTCTGATTATAAACTAATCTGTTGTGGCATGCCTTCAGATTGTTTAGTTTCAAATTTACAGTAATCCTAAAGTGAACCTATCATGGCAAGATTTATTCAGATGTTGTTTGCCATTGTCCTCCTCAGAGGCTGAGAGAGTGGGACTTTCCCAGGGTCACTTATCTCAGCAGGTTCAAACCCTGGTCATCCAGAGTCCTAGTCCAACACTTCAACCATTGTACCATAGTGGCTTTCATAAATCAATATGTATTTTAAAAATGCATATTTAAAAATACACCGTTTGGTGTTGCATCTGAGAGTGCCTGAGAAATATGAATGGCAGATTTGTTTTTTTTTTAAGTTTCTAAATGTTCTTTATGTGCATTTCCTAATACATAATTCCGACCCTGTCAGTGTGTTTAAGGATTCAAGGCACGTTTCGATGGCATGACAAATGTTCTTCTACAAATCAGAACCTTGTGAAGCTTTTCAAATATTTTCTATATTGCCCCACTGGGAATGGTATCTAGTAATAAAACCACAACGTGGCCTTAACTTTTCCCTCCAGCTGAAACAATGATTAGAATGTTAGTAACAGCATAGACTTCTGCGTGTTTCTCAGCGACAGACAGCTTGCATGTATTAAGGATTTTCCAGAATGGAGAGATGGCAGTGTAGAGATGGTGGAAATGAAAATCAATAACTGAACTCCATAACAGCTCTGAATAATTAACTTAACCTTGCCCTGGTGAGTGATGACCCAGAGGTTTTATTGAAAACAAATTAAATTACTTTTTATGAGTCCAGGAACGTTGTTAAAACAATCTTTTTCCATTTCTATGAAACTGATTCTGCTTCTAATTCAAGTTCCATCTTTCATGGTATCCTGCCAAACCCACTTGCAACATCCCACATTTTAATCCCAGCAGAAGGAAGCCATTTTCCACAGGAATTTGCACTGTTTTGCTCTTACCCTTAAAAGCAGGGTATACAGAGTACAGCATTGATCAGGATTTCAGAATTAACAGTCTGCCAGAACAACAGTGTGTGGCTGTCAAGCTATAGCTCAGATCAGTATGGATGACGGTTTGCTGCCACTGTTCAACTGCAGCTGAACTCCCCAGGTCCCGATATCCTGCTATGGATTTCTGCAGCTACAGGTAAAATAATCCAAAGACGGATTCAACGCATTTTGCAGGGACTGAGAATGCATAACTGCTCTCGGACACAGCCAAGAGCTTGAACAAATTTATTTTTGAACTGTAACTCCCAGACTCCCCTAGTCAAAAATGTAATTTTTCCAAGCTTTGAGCAGAATGTTAACAAAACAGGGCAGTCCCATCTGCCCCCTGAAACACACCATATACCGTACCTCCTAGCCCAGCAAGTTCTGTTCCTTAGGAGCTGGATGACCTTTTAGAATGGCTTGAAAGATGGGGTAGGAAGTTATACCCAAAAGACAGAGCTGCTGGAAATTGTCTCCCTTTCACACTAACAGTTCAGTGGTGGCCCTATGGTTGGGGAACTAGGAGCTGTCTCAACACCGCAAACTTAAGCGAACACCTAATCCACGTTTATTAAAATCAGTTTTTTTACTAATTACTTTAATTGATTTGATATATTAGTTGTCCCTGCTTAACTGTAAGGTGCAGTATGGTTTTACTTAAGTTTCATGATTATTATTCCTCCATGTTTATGAAACTTTATATACCATCTTGGAGGGACATTAAACTCTAACAGGTGATTTAGAAATCAAGTAATTAATAAAAGTGATTTGGCATTATGCAAGCAAACGTGTACAAGAGTCACAGACACCTGAATCACCTGTAACAATTGCAACAAAACCCCTTGCTAGGTTCAATCAGATCCTTATTCTCCTCATAGTATTTTATTTGGAAGACTGTTTGGAAGGTGCTTTATTTCCTAATCATCTTTCTATGTACTACAAGATCTGGAGCTTTTTTTTAAATACTTGAGTGAGATATGTGAGAAATCTCTGCTCAGTTATGACATCTGAAAATGGGGAAGTGTTGTTTCTGGGCTCTAAAGCAATTTCTATTTTAAGGCCAGTCTTTCCCAAGGCTACCAGAAATGGCTTGTTGCAGAGCTCTGTACACGGGATGTAAACGAAGCATAGCTGTAAAATTTAGTCAGTTAAATCCATTTTCAGCCACTTAAAAGTCAGCTGGCAGATTTTAATTGCTGAACAAAACCACCTTAAATATAAGGACTAACAAACATTGTAGGTAGGCAGTACCACCTGAAAAGAAACCTTTCTGAGGAAGAGCAAAAAAATAACAGCATCCTTCCTCTGAGAGGATACCAGATGCAATACATATGTGCTATCAGAAAACACACACAAACACACACACACCTTTTTAAATATAACTATTTTTCAGTTGCATTATGCAGAATTCCTCAGTTTGACTAAAATTCATCTGATTATTCAAATACAATGGAGTGGGGAACCGATAGCTCCCCAGATATTTTGGACTTCAGCTCCCATGATGCTGGGAAGGGTTTGGGGGGCTGAAATTCAAAACATCTGGAGCCAAAGTCCTTCCACCCCTGAACTAAGACATCTGTCACCCACAGGAAGAAATCTTACTTGATTTATTGCACTGATTTCAGCAATTAAGCTGATCAGGTATTCAGTCAAGGGTACAGACAGAACCATCCTTTAAAACATTTAGGAACATGCAGACACTTTGAGAAAAGTCCTCGCTTTGCAATTTAACAGAAAAAGGCACAATTAAATATGGATGTTTTAGGCAATGGTTCTAGCAAACTACAGTGCTGAGCATGAACAAGAAAGTGCCAGCTACCACCCTCCTATTGACAGGAGCTTCAAAGTCCCCCTGAGAATTTACTGGGGAGCCACAAAGCAGAACCAAACAACTGGGTATGGGCAGCAACAGTGTGAAATGGAAGGCAATTTTAGTTGCATGTCAAACTGACCCGATGTCATGGAAAACAACTCAGTTAAGCAAGCTGTTCTTTCCTGGAAAAAATAATCAAGAATCCTGGACTCCAGAAAGAACTAGGGATCAGTAAGAATTTTGTTTGATTTTTTTTTTATAGGAACTAAGTACAATTGTACCCTGCCTTTCCACTAAAGGAGAAACAGTGACTAAGGCAATACTCAAGAAAGCGACATCATTAAAACCAAACTGAACAAAAGAGCATTCAACTCATCACTGGCAAAAAAAATAAAATAAAACACACAGAAATCGGGGGGAAAATCAAACAGAAGAGAAGAGACGTGTCTTCACCCCATTCTTAAAAGCAAGAAGATACAGAAGTCATCAAACTGGGGAGCAGTGGGGTGGAGACTGTATTCCACAACCTGGGAACTGCACAGGAAAAAGCTCTCTTTCACATGCCTGTCACATGGTCAAGGCTGCAGGTTTGGTATATAGCATATGCATGATTTTATGGTGGAATTGGCCTCGGGAACCTTGATGAATAACCTTTGTTGGAAAACGGAAGGGAAGGTGAAACCCTTCCTTGATTTTTCAGTGGCTTTTGATGCTATTGACCATGGTACTCTCCGGACTAGCTCTGTAAGGCTGGCGGGGCTCTGTCTTATATCACTTCTACTTCGACTGCAAGGCTCCAGGGGGTGGCACTGAGGGCTTGTGTCTTAGTTCCTTGGCAATTGTATAGGGGAGTGGTGCAGGGCACAACCCTGTTTCCTATGCTTTGAAACATCTATCTAAAACTGCTGGGGAGAGTCCTCAAAAAGTTTGTGGTTGGTGTCACCAACAGACAGAGGACAGTTCTACTTCTTTATTATAGTTGAGTCAGGTGGGGCCATGCACAACATGGATTGGTCAGCTGGATGAACACTAATGAACTGAGAATAGATTTTGGAAAGATGGAGGTCCCGCAGTAGGTGGTTCCCAGATCTGACCTGGTCTCCAGGATTGTAGCCCAATGTTCAAACCAGTATACCATGTTGGCTCCTTAGGCTAGCCTAATAAAGGTATCATCCCAGCATGTACTCTGGTTTCCAAACAGAACTTGTTAAAGTCTTTAAGATGCCACAAAACTTGGTTGTATTTTTCATGTGAACATCAGAACCATGATGATTACAATGCAATACACAAACTAGTATATTGTTTAATGATGTACTACCATGTAATAGGCTTTCCTCACCCTGAGTTCCTGAGCAAAGAAGGGGTAACTAGGTCCTAGGAATGCTCAATTCATGCACTTCTGTTATCTCTTGGGGACTGCTGCTGCCACCTCTGACAAAGTGCTGCTTAGTTTGAACAGCAGACTGCCAGTGGGAAGAATACAGCACCTGTTATAGTTTGCTCCTGCTCCTTCCTCTCCTTTTGCTATAAGGGAAATGGAATAATGAGTACATTGACGTGAACCAGCTCAATCCAGAGTCATCCTTTCCCTGTAGCTGGGAAAAATACATCCCTGGGTACCTTAATGCTCAAAGCACCAGTGAGGATTAACAAGAGAGTATGCAAGAGAGGTTTTTTTTTTTAAAAAAAAATCTGTGTTAAAAGATTGCATCAGGCTAATATGGCATAAAGAAAGATCATACATATACAGCACTCTCCAGGCCCTTGTTAACACACTGCAAAGGGACATTTAGAACCTATAATCAGCCAGGGAGATAAACATGAATACACCTGAACTAGATGATCCTTTCCTACCCACACAGAATGCATCTCAGGCCCTGGCCCGCGCACCAACTCCAGGGATGGGGGAGAGAGTTCTCGCCTCCAATAAGCCTTCATCATCCCTCCAAAGGTGAAATACCAGCTCTCCTCACCATCTCCTTGTGTCTGTCTCATTTGCTTTCTGGCGCAGCCCCTTTTAACACTCTTTGGCTTCAAAGCTTTTCTAACTTCATCAACATCCCACTGGCAGAGATCTGCCTTCTAATCTTACATAATGCTGTTCCATAATTGGTTAAATCAACCATTTCCAGCTTGTCGCTGTGCCAGCACTATGGCTTGGTTATAGACACAACAGTGGCAGGGTGTCATTATCATATCAGTCTCCTCTTCTTCTAGAAACATACAAAGAAACAGGCAAGACAGGCATCTTTGCTTCCCCGTGTCCCCAAAAAACACTTAACACCTAAGTCATAGCCAGAGACACAAAAACACATCTGATACCAAAGGAAGTGGTGGTGCTCTTTCACTGGAGTGTGGCCTATAAGTTTTCCAGCAAATAAAATTAACAGGGATGTACAGTCAGACACACCGCGACCTTTATCTTCCACCAAGTGAAGGAGATTTCACAAACTTAAGGACATATGTCAGGCATCTTTTATAAGCAGCACAAGGATTTTGTCAGGCATTTCTGCCAGCAAATTAATTGGATTACTCAATCAAAAGAAAGTGTTGACTTCTAGCTACTCATGAGGGTTGTTTCATGGGAGATTTCGGTCTCCATTGGCTGATTAAAATACTGAGCGGTGAACTTTACTTCAGCAAGTAGAAGCTAATTTCGTTCCAAGCATTAAAACCAAACCAGCTGTTACTTGCTGCCCACCACAAGGTTCAAAGAAGAACTCCTGGCACAAACAACAGATCTTGGAGCTTTCAAAACAACGGCAAGACAAAAACAGGCTTGCCTTTCACTTCCACATTTTTGCAATATCCGTGTCTGTCTGTGTGTGTGTGTGTGTTGATATATTTCAACCACCATTCGTGGACCGGTTTCTGCCCACCTCAACAAATGATTACTGTTCACACTCTCTGGTGGTAATATGTGGCTTTTCTCCCCTTCCTTTTTTTCTTGCCCCATCGCTTTCATTTCTGTTTAATTCAGGGTGGACATGCTCCCACCTTGGCCACCATTCCTGCAGGGCCCCTAGGTCTTTGCTTCACAAAATTTCTTGCAGTGGCAGGAAAACAAGGTCTCATTTTTCCCTACTACTTCTTCCATCCTTTTTTCTCATCATGCAAAAGGAGAATGATAATAAGGCAAAGAGACTGAATAGTTGCACAACGCCCTTTAATTGATAGTTCTAGGAACTGCTCACCCCCAGCAGGAATTTGCTTTGTAACATTCAAGTTTTGTGCTCTCACTATTGTCCAGTATCAGGGATAGGGAAATGTGCCCCAGAGATATTTTTACTGCCCCCCCCGCTTATCCACCCCCTGCAAAAGTCCCTGCATGCCCGTTTAAAAAAAAACACACAACTTCTGGGATCACTGATTCACTAAATAATGACAAACTGCCACTCCTCACATAACTCCCAGTTTTTGACTGGTAGGAGCCACAATGGGGGCATAAATATGTTCACACACAGTCTGCAGTTGCCCACCTCTCCTCGATATACTGAATTTACATAGGACAAAACTGACTGCTCTAAAAGTTCAGTCCAACAACAGCCGAAAAACTGTGGAAGTGCATACACAAGAAGAAATACAGTATCAGTCACCAACTCAGTAGTTTCAATATGTCCACAATGAAGAAGAAAGGTTTCTTTAATAAAACAGATTTTTTGTTGCCTACCAGGACAAAACTTCGGCTCTCCTGAAACACTGCTCCAAGGAACGGAGAGTTCAAAGTGTTTCAAAAACTGAGATAGCAGCACTGCACAGTTCTGTGATGTTTGCAGGACAAGGGTAGCTAAGGGATCCAAACTATGCAAACTTTTAATATACTTTCAGACACACCAGCCGCATCTCTCTCTTTCTTTTTTTACTTACCAGTTGGAGATTAATAAACCACAGGTCTTTTGTATGGCCCAAGAAGTGACTCCAGCCTGTTCAACTCTGAGCTTGAAGTTATGAATCAGAGAGGCAGGCTCTGAGGAAGAGGAACTGGATTAGATTTGTGCACAAAGGAAATCAGGGTTTTGTTGACTGAAGAGGAAATTTTTTTCTCAAAAAAACTGAACAGTTGACTCAAGGAGGAGGAAACCAGGTCAAAGGCCTAAGGAAGCTCTTCTCACTTGCTCTGGTGCAGGCAGCTATTTTAATGCCGCAATCTAACGCAACAGAAGGCATCCAGGCCCCTAGTTTAAACAAGCAATTATCACAATGGCCAGCAGATCTGTTAAGCAACCAGAGATATCAGTTTAAAATTGTCGAAGGCAGTCTGATTGCATGCTGCCATGTACAGCAGGCGAGGTCAACCAGCCAGCTGTAGGCCATAGGCCAATCTGAAGCCCCCTCACAACCAAAACCTGTAGGACAGCAGCTAAACGAATGCTTCAACCAAGGCAGCATGTGAAAGCTTTAGATCATTTGAGAAGTTCCATGACCAAATGTGAGCAATCCCCCTATACATTTCTGCAGCAAAACCCCATGCAAAGTTTAGAAGTTCCACAGCAGACTGATCATACTGGGAAGACTTCACTGTACATATAGCACTACATTAATGGTCAGCATGACATGGGACAGAATCACACCTCACCAAGCCCACATCATTATGCGTTTTATCACTTGTCTTCTTCAAGAATTTATGCTACTTTATGCAAATATCCATTTTTCATAAGGCTACCATCAGAGCTCTCTCAAAGGAAGGAAACACTATTTTTTAACAGTGAGAATAGCATCTGCAGAAAGGCTCCTGGTGCCCATTGGTATCCTCAGCACAAATCCTTAATGGGCTTCTAAACAGAACTTTGTCAGTCAACCATTTACTGTGTAGCCAATGTAATTACTACAAGATGGCACCACCATCACTGCAAGTAGCTTTAAAAAATAAAAAACCATACCCGGAGTTAAAAACGGCCAAAAAACCAAACAGAGCACATTTGGGCACCTTGAGTTAAATGGCCTATTTAACTCATGCACTATTTCATAGCTTAAAGCAAAACGGGGCGCATCTATGAGCCTCTAAACCTTGTGGAACTTCAACTATTGGCATGCTACCGCCTACATTGGATAGGCCTAATGGAAGCTGACGAACAGCAGCATCTTGAGGGGTGCCGGTTTCCCACACCGGTTTCCAATGTACACACATATTCCACAATTATAACAGCAAATGCACATCAGCAGGCAAACTGCAGCCTTCCAAAACCAAACTTCCAATGTGCAGAGTCAACAAGCTGAGCTCTAATTTTGTGTCTTGCATGGGAGAGGAACAAATCATATCAAGATAGGTGTACAATCTCTACTTATTTGGAGCAGTCAACACTGTGATTATTATCGCCTTTATACACCCCTCTCCATCTTGCACCATACTTTGAGTAGGAATGGCATCATTTACCTCGTCTCTGAAAGCAACTACAATTCTTTAAAAATTACTACAAACCTCTACAGTTGTTATTAATGAAGCTCCCTCAGCAGCAGTAGTTACAGAGAGACCAGACAAGAATGAGATATAAATCATAAAGTGATGGGTACATTAAGGCTGACATTTCCAATATTTTGCCTGTCTCACATCACTGCTTCTCGTTATCACCCTTTGTTCCATATTTTATTTATTCTATGTGATTAACTTTATATGGATCTGTTAAAAACATGACAGCTTAACATTGTTATAATAATTGAAATCTATTCAGCGCCTTGATTTGCCAGTTTGTTGTTCGACAACAACAAAATACTCACTTAGCTGTTTCAGAATAGCAAAGTGTGTTGGAAAGCGTATGCAAAACCAAGGAACAAGGCAGCATTTGACTTTCAAGCTGCTGCTGAGAAATAAAGGGGGCAAAATGTACACAATAGCACTTTTACTGACATGATCAAAGCCACAAAATATTAATTTTTAAAAGGTATTTGCTCACCGCACCTACTAAAACAAATGTTTGAGGCACATAGCAGTCTTTCACTTCTCATGCAGATCACAGGAACACTGTATTGTGCTGTGGCTAACACGGCTGAGAATGAAACAGTATTTTAATTAGTAGATTTGGCCTCCTTTTCAGATTGTCCAGTTCTAATTTATTGTACGCAGGTTGTTAAAATTCAGCCCTCCAGATGTTGTTAGACTGTAGAGGCTGTTGGTGCTAGCCAGCACAGCAGTGGTGGGAAATGGGATTTGTTGTCCAACAACGTCTGCAGCATTTTTGTAAGGCCTCGTTTTAAAAGGAGGTCTCTCTTCCAAGATTCTCTTTTCAAAGCCGCAGTACAAAACTCATTATAAAAAGGTTTAGTATCATCTGTATCTCAATTCTTCTCCTACTGCATATGTACTTGTTTGCTAATATATTTCTTGGGCAAAATGTTTCACGTCATCGCATCCTTTCAAACATGGTAGGGAGTTGCTTGGGATACCATATGAAAACACATTCTCCTGTCTTGCTCTCAAACTGTGGAATGTTCTCATTTTCGACAGCAGATGGGTCCCTCATACCCTGTCTTTTCAAAATGGAGTTACTGGTGGTTTGTTGTTTCTGACTTTTTTTTTTAAAAAAGAGATATTGAGAACAGATGACCTCTGCTGCAGCTGGAGGCTAAGCTTGAAGAGGCTAAACTCCAAGCAGTGGAAATTACATAGGTACAGAAGATACAAATCCTGTCCTCTACCAAGGAAACCAGGGAGTGCTAAGGTTCTGTACTGTCTTGGATAATCTCTGTATTAGACCTTCTAAGGAACAAGTATTCTGGCTCTATAGCTAGTTCTTAGAGTAATTTTTTTAAAGCTGCATCTCTGGCTCCAAGATCATGGGAAATGACTTCCTGCTAAAACTTTTACAAAACAAATAGCCCCCAGACCTGGGTCTCCCCATGTTTAAATCTAAAAACACCCTGAAGACCAGAAAAACGTTGAAAGCCTTCAAACATCTTATTTGGGGTACCAAGCAGAATATAGTCTCAACCATGGCAGTCTAAAGTATTACTGCCACTGATATTTCCTGCCAAAAAATGGATAACTACTACATAAGAGCTCTCCTTTCAGCCCCGCAAGGATGGAAATAGCTAAGCAACAGACCTCGGACTTAACATTAGAGCTTTGATGGAGAAACAGACTTACAAAATTCAAGCTGTGAAAAGACAAGAGACAGAGGACAAAGGTTTTGAGAGTTGGTTTCTGTCTCTTTCGTTTATAAACAGTGATTTATCCATCAGTGATTCCCCCTGCACAACATGTTGCTTTAGGAAAGACGTGCTTTGACAGTTTATCTCAGTATATCCTATGGCTTTGTGATGATTTCACCAGGCACCAATGTTAAACCCTGCTGACAGAAATGACGGTTTGCTCAATGTACTTGTTGTTTGGCTTTGTTGCTCTATTTTCATGACAACATCACATAAAGTTTAAAAATTGCCAGCAAGTATACACTGTTAAGGAAAGTTATGTATGAAAATAAACACATACAAATAAATACGCTGGCTGTTGGATTCTGGGAAGTATAATACAAAAAGTAACTTTCCCAAGCTCATCAAGTCCTATTTGCTCCATGTCATTCCATTATCTGTTGCCTTAGGCAACCATCTCACAACACCCTAATAGCAGAGACAGCTCTGTTTGACTAGCCTTTTTAAACCAAGTTGTTGTTGTTGCTGCTGCTGCTGTTGTTGTGTGCCTTCAAGTCATTTCCAACTTATGGAGACCCTGAGGCAAACCTATCACAGGGTTTTCTGGGGCTGAGAGTGTGTGATGGGCCCAGGCCACGCAGTGGGTTTTCATGGCCAAGTAGGGAATCAAAGCTCAGTCTCCAGAGTTGTAGACCAATGCTCAAACCACTACACTGGCTCTCGAATGCAAGCTAGTATTTCAGGGTGAAGAACTTGGCCTCCCAGATGTTTGTCCTATAAATCTCTCCATCTTTAGCCCGTGTGGCCATTAGAACTGTTAGTCCAAACCATCTGGAGAGCTACCACAAATTAAAAGGCTCTAGTAACATTTGATGGGAAAAATTCTGCCTGGGATCTAGTGAAATCAAAGTAGAGTACTATGCTAGATAAGTAGTCAAACCAAGCATAAGGGAGCTTCACAAAGAGACTGGCACAGTATGCATTCATGCTGTGGCCAATGTATCACTTGGTGACCATCTTTCTGATTAAAGGAGTCACAGATGAGAACAATTTAAAAAGTGATCTCCAGGTGGTTTGTTGGGATTTAGCCCAAAACTTTGATATTACTACTTTAAAGTATTCAAATGTTACTCCAGAACTTAAACTATGCATTCATTATTAGCAACAACTGGCTGTGCCTACACATTAAAATATGGTGTAACATTTCAGGTCTCATCACATCACTAAAACTCTCAAAACTAGATATCCAGCACCACAAACTGGACATGCAACAAAATAACCTGAGTTTTGCACATAGTTCCTAACTAGGAGAGTGAACAGATACATTGTCGGAGAGCTACACACGGAACAAAATGTTTAAGAACAGCTGACTTATGCAAACACAGAAACAGATGGTCAGAAGCAATATTATACTTCGGAATTTTTTTAAAATAAATTAGTAACACATATCATTTGCATTCATGCCACAAATCTTCCCCCTGAAACAACTATCCAACAGCATTAACTTCTTGTTTCCCTTTTCTTTAGTGAATAAAAATACTATTAAGAGATACAAATGTGCAACAATTTTATTACTGATTCATTAGTTCTATGTTGGCTTTCTTCCAATGAGCTCAAGACCCTCCTCCTCCCCACTGTATTTGCACAACAACTTGTAAAATACATAAGGCTGCAAATAACTGGCCCAAAGTTACCCATTTTAAGTTCCATGGCTCATAGGAACTCCAAACTCATTCTTCTACATCACAGTCCAATGCACTCTTCTGGCTAGCCTATGCTTATGTTTTACAGTTCCCAAACTTATGAAGTATGATTGTTTACTTAAACAGTTCAGAAAAATATTTTCAGCTTGTGACAGAAACCAGAATGTAAGCACCAACACATTCAGTGCACAGAAAGGGGTAAGATTGGTTCAAGAACTAAACTTCAAAATATATCTATTTCAGTTGAGAACATGGGAAACATTTGGAGCACTCCACCATGTAAAATCAATTTCTGCTCTCTCCAAAGAACAAGTTGTCAAAACAGTGCAGAGACAGCATTTAACACCTGCTAAATGACACAGAATTAATAATGCAATTTCATACAAGTCATGAAAATACAGACACCCTGGAACGTACGTGGTTCTTTGCGCTAAACTCTTGGAATTTGGGGATAAGTTTTCAAGACCTGAACTAGTAAGAATCTGGCAGATTGCAAAAGGGCCCTCTCTGATGCTAGCTGGATAGCTTCTCACTGAAAGACTGACAATAAAAGGTTAAGGAGCAAGGGGAGGAATACCAAAAGACAACTTTGTGGGAACACAGAACCTGTTAATCACTTACATTTTGGACCTAACATTGGACCAAAACCCTCCACTGATGCATGTAGCATTTAAGCGCACTCTTCTCTAAGATCAGTAAAAGAGCATTGTGTACAAGGACTGTTGTTACCCAGCCAATGTAACGTATTGGGACAAGAATGTCCCATGGCACTTTTTGGCAAACCGTGATGACAAGAAGGCAAAAATAACAGTCTGTTTTCCAGTAGGTTGGCCCCATTTGAGCAGGGAGAGGGAGTGCTAGAATTCTTGAAACTGTACTGGAATTCTCGCTGGAGTCAAAAAAGCCCCACAACTCACTCAATGCACATGTTTGTTTTGGTCCAGATGCATGAAGGTTAGAGATGTTAATTTTTCAAATAAGTAACATTAAATTGTCATCTGAAGATAAACAACATGCAGAGAAAGAAGGCATTACTAATACTAGCCATTTTACAGTACGCAGAATACATTCCTTCAAGTTTTTGAAGCATAACTTTCAGCTTTCATTCACCTTCTGGGGGAGTGAAACTGCCAGGTGTTAATGAGATTATAAAATTTCCATGACATAGCTTGACATTCATTTAGCAAAAGGAGAAGGTTTCTAAATTCTCTGATCTTCAAGAAAAAAAAAAACCCCAGAAGCTTGTTCTTAAAGGACCAGCACTGATTCCAACATTGGAGTGCTATAGGAAAATTATCTTATTTCAATGAATGATTTTTCAAAGGACTGTTGCTTTTAGGTAGTAGTAGAGGGAGTCAGCGTGGTGTAGTGGTTTGAGCACTGGACTACAGTGCTGGAGATCAAGATTCGATTCACCGCTCAGCCAGGGAAACCCACTGGGTGACCTTGTGAGCATCACATACTCTCAGCCCCAGAAAACCCTAGGAAAGCTTCATTTTAGGGTTGCCATAAGTCAGAAACAACTTGAAAGCAGAGAACAACAACAGAGACACACACACCAGTCTAACAACCACTGACTTTGGAGCAGATGTGGCATGAGGGACACAGAATTGATTTTGACAGTAGGGCTCAAAACTGGCAGGCTAGCTATCATGAGTTTTTCATACTTGCGGGTGCATTTTTTAAAAAAAAATGGTGAAAACATGAATACAATGCACTAAAATGCTACTATGAATAATAACCCACTTGAACCTAATAATGTGACCACCATCTGTGAACAGATGACTTTGAATCGCCATGTTGTAGTAAGTCTTTCCCTCTCCATATTTTTCTCAAGGCTGGGGGTGGGGTGCTGGAGTGAGGCCCAACCCTACCCACACATACATCCCCGTGGGCTGCACTATGGAATTTTCAGTACAAGTTTAGCCAAAAATGCAGTTTAGAAATCACTGGAATTCAACTCTTGGTTGCCCCATTTTTCCTGCTCATTCTGGGAGAGGGCTCAGCCTCCAGTCTTCAGCCTTCCTTCTTTGGAGGAGGGCAAGGCCTCTACCCACTCCCCTTTTCAGAGCCCACACAAGGTATAATCTCTTGCACTCAGCTTTATCCAACCAAAAGGTGTGAGAACAGCAAAATGAACAGTATTTTCCTACAGACATCGGTAGTGGAGGGAACAAAGCAGGTTTGTGAATACGGTGTCTATATACCAAGTCCATTGGCTCCTTATGGAACAACAGGACACAAACGCTGCTACGCTTTTTCAATAGAAACACAACAATCACAACAGCAAGGGTTCTTGCTTCAGGAACACCTTACCTTCTTCATAACATTTAACTTTGTGGCATTGATGTTTTGTCAGATAATAAAAACTTCTCTAGGCTCATGGAATACGCTGCATAAATATACGGATGCTGTGGTCTTCTAAGGAAGGTATAATAGGTCCCCCATAATGGCATGACCAGTATCCACACTTTCATTTTCCCGCGATCCACTCCAGGGCCATGGCTGCATCTGCGGGCCAGGGTCCTTGCTCTCCCCAGCCAGCCAACAGAGGCACATGGCAAGACATACTTGGGCTTGGGAGAGAAAGGCATGTGAGACCTGGCACA
The DNA here is from genome assembly GCA_948474755.1 of Ctenosaura bakeri. Classification (NCBI taxonomy): domain Eukaryota; kingdom Metazoa; phylum Chordata; class Lepidosauria; order Squamata; family Iguanidae; genus Ctenosaura; species Ctenosaura bakeri. Next base: position 91,630 of record CAOLHI010004487.1, on the reverse strand, counting down.
GTCCCCCCCCCCCCCCGTTATCTGCATTTCTCAGTATCTGCATTAAGTCTGGGAAGGTACCCTCATCGGTACGGTGGACCTACTGCATAAAAACTATAATGTTCTACCACAGTTCAGTGGCAGAACATATGGTTTGCTCATAGATGAGCCCAGGATCAGACTGCAGACTCATTATAATGATCTAATGGCACTAATATGAAGACCCTGCCGTCCACGGAAAAAGTTTCTTCCCATGAGAGTAGATCACACTTGGCTAGACAGATCAATAGCCTGACTAGCTATAAAGGCAATTTTCTATTATGTTGTTTAAACCCACAGTAGTTGGTAACACAGAAAATTTCCTGGAAAATACGGAAACAGTAACTTAAGACGTAGTAGATACATTCACACTATTTATATATTTTTAATTTATATACTTTGTTGCTGTTGTTGTGTGCCCTCAATTTGTTTCCAACTTACAGTGAGTTTTCACAGGGTTTTCTTGGCAAGATTTGTTCAGAGGGGGTTCTCTTTGCCTTCTTCTGAGGATGAGAGAGTGTGACTTGCCCACTTTCCACAGCCAAGCAGGGATTTGAATTCTGGGCTCCAGAGTCATTGTCCAATGCTGGCTCTCAATTTATATCCTACCTTTCCTCTAAAGAGCTCAAAGGGTCATGCACACATAAGACATTTATACATGGCTGTGCATAAAGAATCACATAGAGCGTGCATATTCACAAACAAAGTAAACACTTTTGGCCTCATTTTCTCTCCCACACAATCTAAGCCAAGGGTGGGGAAAGTGTGGTCCCTTCAGATACAATATCCACACCCACTGGTTGCGAATCAAGGGAGCTCAAGGTCGGCACCAGCTTCAACTGGTTTTACAGCAGCCAGAGATAACGTCTTGTCCGACGCCTGCCAGGCTTTAGCCCACACCCACCCTACGCTGGGCACCGTATCTGTTACAACAATACTTAGTCCTGAGGATTCAAATTGTGTGTTTTAGAGACACATCCATACACAGGAAAACGGGTGAGGCAAAAACATTTTGAACAAAGAAACCACTCCTTGGCCTACAGCTGGCTGTTAGTAGAGTCTCTACATCCAGAGTTCCTGAGCACAGCATGAGAAAGACGTCTGTGTATATGTTCCTTTAAGTCACCTGTCAATTTCTGGCAACCCCACCAATTTAATAGGGCTTTCTTAGACAAGGAATACTCAGAGGCAGTTTTGTCAGTGCCTTCCTCTGAACTAGAGACTACAGCACCTGGGATTCGTCAGTGGTCTCCTCCCACAAGTACTAACCAGAGCTGATACCCATGACAAATAAACCAACCAAACAACCAGGGTTTCTAACAAGCATCTTTTATTTTTTGTACATTGGCTACCAGAAAAAGTTTGGTGCTACGCAGTGGTGGTGTCCTTCATTACATGTCCCAGGGGCAAACATAAACTGGTCAACAAGGCTACAGTTTGATTTTGCACACTACTGTGTCTGCGATGGATGGTCCAATGTGGAGAAATTCAGCTACAATCATATATTCTGCTTCCTGTGCATAAGCCCTACTGAAGCCTACTGTATTGTGCCGGTAGGCAAATGAATCAATCCCTACCGCTTTACCTTCTTAATTCCCCTACGGAAGGCTGCTGCTTGTCCGACACGTGTGAAGCTTCTCCCAGGCAGGTAATAATAAAACCTCGCGGCTGCAGAGCCAACAGGTGCTCAAGGCACCACAAAAACAGGTCGGTGCCAAAGCTAACAAGAAATACCTAGTAGTGAAATGGTGACATGTGATTTCCCCATGCAGAATAAGCAAAATGAAATGCACAGACACACAGGAAAAATAAATCTAACACCTAAGAGTCAAAGTTTGTCTGTATGTGTCAGGCGAAGACCTCATATGATCGGCTGCCTAAGAAGATTCTACGGAATCCTGCGGTTGGCAGTTCAGGGAGGGGCCTTTAGAATTCTCAGCCAGAGAGCTCCTGGGCCTCAGGCTGGCTACTATGGAGATGAGGTCTAGCAGCAAGGAGGAGGGCAGCACATTCTCTCAGGAACCCAACCTGCGTAGGTTAATAACTTGGAGTACAGACTGGATTGGGGAATATGGGGAAAAGTTACAGGTGGCGGAGAAGGCAGTTTGGGGAAGGAGACAGACAGGATCTCCACTCTTTCGAACAAGCACCACCTATGAGAAAATAAAATCCTAGGCTAGTAAAGAGATAAAAGCCCCCCTAGAGAGAAATGTCTGGAACTCTGTTCCCTTTCCCACGTTCTTTTCCCCTACGGAGAAACTTTGTGTTTTGTTCTGTAGGGAGGGAGGCAGCCTCCGTGGGGAGGGGACGGCCCCCCGAATGAGGGGGCCAAAAAAGACTCCGCCCGCCCGCCCGCCCTCCAGCAAAATGGGGCGAGAACCAGGCGCTCCCCCCAGCCTGCAAGGTCCCCCAAGGAAGGGAAGCCGGGACTCCGCCGGAAAGAACCCCCGGAGGACCCTTCCTCCTCAGCCCAGGGCGGCCGGCCGGCACCCGCCCCGGCCGGGCGAAGCGGCTCCCGCCACGACCCACCGCTCCGGCGCCGACCCGCTCCACTCACCCCCGAGGCGACCCGTCACAACTCCGACGCCGCTCCCGAGCTTCACGGCCCACCCGCCAAGAACGAGCCGCCCCATTCGCCCTCGGCAGGAAACCACACCTCCCATTGGCCACATTAAGTCGCCCCCTCGTCCCCGCCCCTTCTCCCCCGCCCGCTTGACCCATTGGCTCGCTCCCTTGTCGCTCAAGCCTTTTAAGGGAAAGCGCCGCTCGGCCGCGGCTTGCCTGACTCCTCTTAACGGGGTGGCCGGTTCCGAAACGCTTCGCTCTCCCCTGAGCGTAATCGGTCGAACGATCGTCTCCTCCTCTTGGGCGGCTTTCCATTTTTAAAATCCATTTTAAAAGCGCGATTGGAATCAAGGCGACAAATAGTTGCTTTCAATGTGTTTGATCATTCCGTATGGTCCTCGCCACGGCTGCTGCTCGATCACGTCCCCGGCTGAATATTGTTTTGGAGTGCCAGTTTATGGTTTTAAGGGTCAGCCTATGATGATCTCTTCCACCATATCCCGGTTTCGAGCCGAAGGTCTGGAGCAGCAGTTTTTAAACTGTGATCCATAGATCTCGTAGGGCGTGAAGAAACCTTATGAGCATTTACAGTTGAAACAGAGATAATGAACGATTGGCAAAAAAACAGGACAGAGAGTACTAGGCTAAAAGCAGCTTCCTATGTTACTTGTCTATGCTGCAGGAGACACCTAGCTGTGAGTCTTGGGGTGTAAATCAGGGGTGAGCAGCTGGGATCAGAGGTAGGAAAGTGAGTAGAAAAGGACTGAGGCATTTAGTTAATTGCTCATTAGCTAAAACAATCTAATGTAATTAGATTTACATGAGAAGGGTGACAAACTAACCTTTCAGTTTGCATTAAATTGCCGTTTGAATATTTGCACCAAATGCCATCCATAATTTTATTTTTCCTCCAGCCTAGGTGCCTCTTTTGAGTTTGGGAGAAAAGGAAACTATCATTTTATTGATATCCTTCTCTTTCTCGAAGAAGGAAATCAAGGCAGTTTCCAAACACCTCATCATTTTTAAAAAAAACCATTTCTCATCCTCCCTACCAACGACCCTTTTCTTACTTTCCCTTTCTACCATCTTTATGATCTCATTGCCTTAATCCCCCCATTCTTTAGCTTCTAGATCATCCTAAAATTCCCAGTTTAACAGCTTCCAAAGTTGCTTTCCTTTTAACATAATTAATCTCACTAGAACCACTCTTGAGCAACTGGTTTTAGGCCTGTGCCTTCACCTTTACAGTTTTCCTGGGGGACTGACAAGAAGCAATAAGTAGCTCTGCAAAACTTCAAGAGAACTAGGCTTTGAGAAAAAGAACCCACAGAGTAATGTAAAATTTGTTGATTCTTTGGCAGCAAGGGTCATCTAATTAAATGATGGTGCAACTAATAATTCTGGGAAAATGTTTATGCTGAAATTTAAACTTAATCTAATTCCAATTTAAGTCAATCACATTGTTTTAAAAATTTAAGTATTGTAGCTGCTCTTTTTGTTAGCAAATTTCCATATATAATACTTTAATTGATTTTAACAAGTTAGTTTTGTTGTCTAGTTCTCCAGATGCTTTTGACCCCTCAGCCCTGGGCAGTGCAGCCAGTGGTGAGGAACTATGGAAGATGTGGTCCAAAAGCATCTGGAGAGCCAGAAATATCCCAGCCCTGATCTAAAAACACTGTAAGGGGTCATAACATTTGTGTGTTGAAGCCATGTCCTTTCTGTCTCATAAAAGTGACCAAATTAGTAAGAGCAGTGGTAAATGCCCTTTTGCAGCAGCGTATGGCTCTGGCCTGCCTAAAGAGGTTCTGGAAAAAAATCCTTCCTGAGTTTTGCTATATTGATAACATCTGTATATGTTAATCTCTTTTTAAAACAAGTATCCGGCAGCATAATCAGCACACAAAGCAAGAGTTTTTCAGGAACACAAGCTAAGGATCACAAGAACACCATCAGATTTGCCAGTTGTCTGCAACGGACTCCTCCCTACCCTGCCCCTGGTATTTACTGACCAGCTGTTTCCCTGATCAATGAGATTTCCCTATATATATTCCCACCAGGCTCTGACTTTCTTCTCTCTGCTGGGCTGTAGTAAGTACTGTCTTGCTTGTGGCTGTTGGGAAGGATCCTGTTTATGGCTGGGTCCTGGGACTAGGGCATGGTAGAAGGTGGTGCTGGGAGGTGCCTGTGTGACTCCCATGGTCAGTGAGTGGTGGGGTCCCTCAGAATTCATCCCCCAGTTGAATAAACATATACATGAAATCACTGTAAGAAGCTGTCCACAGTTTGTGGGTTCACTGTCAGGGATATGCTGATAACACCTAACCTTCTAATGTAGGCTTGTCTTTGGAAACATTTTGGAAACTTCTAGGAATCATTCTGTTTGCTGGTGCTCTTGGGAAGGTCAGGCATGTGGGCAGCCACAGCTGGAAGGAAGGGGAGGGCAAGCAGCAGAACCAAGGGTTTAGGACCAGCAACGGAACCCCTATAGTGGTGCGGGCTTTAGCATGTACCTAGTGATGTTGGCAGGGCCTGTAGGAACCAAGTCATTGCCCTAATATGCTATACGTTTTAAGTACAGCTGTTTCTGGTGGGACTTCTACATCCTAAGTTATGAAGAGGGAATTCGTGGCCTTCTGGATGTTGTTAGACTGCAACTCCAGCAATATATGGAGGGCCACATATTTACTCTTTCCATCCTCAAGAGTACTGTGTTGGGTAGACTTCTAGACAGCCAATACATAGATCACTCAAACCCATCTGGAGATAATTATTTCAAAGCTTCTTTTCTTGTTTTGAACATAGAATTAAATCATTATATGGGCTTGATTTTATGCAGTTTGTCAAGACAGAGCTCCAAAACTTGTTTCTGGGGGCAAGAGTATTAAGCTGGCAGATTTGCATAAATATCTGTTGACTGACAGGAGAACATAGTGCCTCTAAACACATGAAGATTGTGTTTCCTATAAATAGGTTTCTGCATTTCCCAAGTACCGGAGGCTAAGTGGCAGGGCCTCTAGCTAGAAATCCAAATGATCGCATACATTTCACACACACAAAAACAGTGACATGCTTGTAAAAGGTTTAATTTCTAGAGACCAGGTGAGAGTGGGGATGTGAGACTGAATCTCAAAGAATTATAGCTGTACCACTTCAAGTTAAGAAGGTAGAATGGCAATGAAATGTTGCAGTTCGGAGTGCCCCCACACTTTCCCAGGAAGTCTTTAATGATCTCTTTTTCTAGTTTTCCATTTTCTTCCCCTCCTAATAGTCCATCAGCATTCTATGGCCTCTCAGGAAACTGTACTCACTTCTTTAATTCTCAGATCCTATCCTGTGACACCTGAGGGATTTTTATTTAATTTTTTTCTCTAATGTCTTTCTCTTGTTGTAGGTAGCCTCATTTTCACTGCCTAAGGATTGGCATTCACACCTGAACGTCAGCAACAGAAGAAATTATTGCCAAGGAGCAAAAACAGGTCCAAGAAAGGGCCTTTCTCTGCGAAATACTATAGGCATACAGAGTACATGTACACATGTGCAGAATCGCTCTCTCCTTCTCACTCACACACATTTGTGTGTATTTCTCTCTCTCTAATATTTATGCAAACTATGTGTGTGTGTTTATGCTCATACACTCACTCATTACTAGCTTCTAGTATACTCCTCCCCTGGCCAGGTGGCAGGTCAAATCAGCAAATTAGAACTAGTCCCTTGCAGTCATGAAAATATACTGCTTCTGTGAAAGTCAAACTTGCTGAAGCTCTCCTTGTCATAATACATTCTATTCTAGCTGTGACTCCTGAGCAAATCAACTGCTGCTGACATTCAGGTTGTTTTGCTACCGTCGTCGGAAGAATAATATTAATATGATGCCCTCTATTTTACGTATGCACACAGATAGAAAAATAGCAAGCTTAATAAGGGGCAGGCAGGATTTCAGTGTGAAATGAGTTTGGAAGGTGCAACAGCTCTGAACAAGCTGAGCTGCAGAATCTATTAGTGTTTGTGGTGCTCCAGTTGATTACTTAATACTTGTGCAGTATTTTGAAGCAAGAGATCTTATCACCTCTCAGGAATGAGTCTGTACCCTACTACTCTGAGAGCGGCAGATAATTTTAATGTTAAGTAGAAGAGATTTACATTGGGAAGCAGTGCATTAGAAAGTGCGTTAGAATGGTTGATTAGAGTACAGTGAAACATGTCATAAGCTATCACTCAAGAGCCCCACAAAAAAAAAAGAAAGAAAGAAAATTAAAAAATCAATGTTGTTTACTGCAGGTGGGCTTGAGTTAAAGGTAGCCCAGAACTGTTCTGACATACCTTAAGGTAGTCCCAGAATATCCGAATTTGCTTTATAAGAGCGACCTCTGTAACAGATGTCATAAACTTTTGGGGGACTGCAATTTATCGTATGCAAGAAGTGTTATCTATAGTTGCAAATATGTATATAATACACAGGATAGATTTGGGGCCAAATTGTGAGCAGTGATGCCAAAGGGAAATGTCATGCCCAAACTACTAACAGTGGCAATTCACAAAAGAGTCATTAGATGATATGAAAGACATCCTTACATAGGCTGCCTTTTGCAGTGTGATTAAAAAGCTTTTTGTTCTTATTTGAGTCTCAGGAAATAGTTTAATTTCTTGAGGAATTCTTGTTTGGCTGTTTCACACTACAAGCTGCTTTTGAAGTTTGGTTATTCCAGAATGGTCACTCTGATGTCAGAGACAGAATGTCCTGGGAGACTGAAGTGTTCCTTCATTCATTACTGAACGTTTCCATTTTTGGTGTCAGATTTATGTCCCATAATTCTTTCCCGAATGATGGCATATGTCACATTGGAAGCTGAATTGCTACAACTAGAGACCGCTGTTCTATGGATGGGCATTGTTAGGGCCTATAATAATGTAAGCTATAATTTATCGTCTGAACAGAGAAGACTCATATGGTTATGGTCTATGTAGAGACAGTCTGATTCCTATGTCTGTGTATTTTTTGTATGGTCTATTGTTACTGGTGAAGAGTTTGAGTCTATAAGCAAGTACATGCTTACCACCCAAAGCTAGATGTATCCCCATCTTCCAATGTGATGTATGCAATCATCTGGTAAGCAAATGCTCTACTGTACTGGATAGAGGTCAAACACGCCAGTTTCTATGCAAACAGAAAAATCTAGGATAGTAAAATAATGTTTTTGCCTGGAATCTAAGGCATAGCAAGGAAGGTGTCATGATTAGTGTTCAGTGACCTCATTCTCTGAGCATGGACACTTAGGGGGTGAAAATGGTACCAATCAAGCACAAGTGGGAGATAACAGCAGGTCTGGGAGAATCCAGCTTTTGGACAAGGACCAGCCCTCCAAGAAAAATCTTAAAATGGGGAGAAGGAATAATCCAGTGAAGATTTAGTATGTTCAATAGTCATGGCCTACCCACCGATCATTGCTGGGGGTGGAGTGGAAAACTGAAAAGAGTAGTGGAATGGAGTGTTTGAGAAAGGCACACTGGCAACCTGAAAACGCTCCCTCCAGACAGTAAAATTTTATTGTAGGTTCTACCTGATGATGATACCACACTGTGGTCTTTTTGTCCATGACTGGATAGCCCCCTGCGCAGGAGCGATCTATACAGCAATATTTCTTGCGGGTTCAACATCAACAATAATATGCGCATAGAATCTGATGCCCAAGGTTTGCCGTATGTAGCATGCTTGTTGTGCTGGTGGGTAACTTCAAGTCACCTCCAACTTAGGGCAGCCCTAAGGTGATCCTATCACGGGGTTTTCTGGGGCTGAGAGTGTATGACTCTCCCGCGGTCACCCAGCTGGTTTCCATGGCCAAGTGGGGAATCCTGCTTTCCAGGATTGTAGTGGAATGCTCAAACCACTATATCATGCTGGCTGTGGTTTGTTTCAGTTTGTCAGGCGTCACCTAGAAATTGATCTACTATCCATATCTTATGTGTCTGCAACCTGTTTGTGGGTCACAGAGCCCTCTGAGAATCTGATGAAGGCCATGGACTCCCTCTCCATTTAAAAAACCCAAACTCAGAGGTGCATTTGATGAGACCATGAGAGTGAGCCTTTTGGGAAACTGCTCCCAAACTGTGGAATTTCCTTCCATGGGAGGCTTTGTTGCCTGCCTCTGGTCTGCTTCCTCTGCTTACCATAGGCAAAGGCCTTTTTATTTAAGCAGGACTTGAACTCCTAACTTTACTAGGGCAGAAGCTTCCTCTAATAGGGTGTGTGATGCTTTTACAATGTTTCAATGGTTTTTTAAACTGTTTCAATGGAGTGTTTTACTCTCTTTGTTTATTTAAGGGGTTTCTAAACTTTTGTATCGGATGAGGCTTCAGCTGTGTCTTGTTTTGAAGTTGTACGCCGCCTGTGGATTCCAGGAAAAGGGGTAAGATACAATGTTAGTAATGCAGAAATAAATACATGCATTTAAAAAGCTAGTTTGCAAAGTAAGGCGAAGAAAAATGATGTTTGCTGCAGCCCGTTCATTGAGGATAAAGAAACAATGATAAAAGGCATCCAGGTGGAAGTCATCACTGTCGGAGTACAATGGGACTGTGCAGAGAGCCCATGTGATGTGGCGATCTGAGCACTGGACTACAGCTTTGGAGACCAGAGTTCAGTTCCCTACTTGGCCATGGAAACCTGCTGGGTGGCCTGGGGCATGTCACACTCTCTCAGCCTCAGAAGACCCTGGGTTGCCATGAGTTGGAAATGACTTGGAATCACAGGCCAGCCCAACAGGCACGGTCAGTAGAGCAAGCTTGGGGCACCAGGTTCTCTGTGCCTCTTCTTGTCGATGTTGAACCTGCAACAGGTCTTGCTATCTGGCTTGCTGGCTGATCTTGGGGGCCTCACACCCTCTCCGCCCCAGAAAAGCCCATGAGAGGTTCCTCTTCGGTCAGAAACGACGGGGAGGCCCACCGCAGCAAAGTCAGTGGGTCTAGGATGGCCTGCTGAACGGTGCAGCGTGGATTCGAAAGAGGAAAAAAGAAAAGGGAAAAAAAAACCCAAGCTGAAGACGTGGGCCACTTCCGCACTAGCCTGTTATAGCGCGACGATTCCACTTTCAACATCCTCTGGAATCCTGGGGTTTGCAGTTTCGGGAGGTTATCTCCCACTTGTGCCCCTCCCGAAACTGCAAACCCCAGAATTCCAGAGGATGTTGAAAGTGGAATCGTCGCGCTATAACAAGCTAGTGCGGAAATGGCCGTGGTCCGAAAAGAGCAAGGGAGCGGGCGCGCGCGTCGAGCCATCCAGCCTGCGATGCGCGCGGGCGGGCAGGCGACGTCAGAAGCCCAGCGAAGCGCACGGCCGAGATAATCCCACCAATCAGGCTTGGTCGCTGGGCGGCGCGGAGCCAATCGGCGGACGCCGTGGCCGCAAGCCGGGTGAAGGACGGGGAGGAGCGGCGGCGGGAGGCGAGGGCGACCCAGTTGGCAGCTGCCGGGCTCGGCGGCGCCGTGTCCTGGCCGTCGGGAGCGGCCTGAAGGGAGCCCCCAAGTCCAAGGCGACTTCTGACTCCCCTTTGGGCTCCTTGACGGCGCTGTACGAGTCCCCACGGGGCGGGCTGAGTGAAAAAGTCGTTTACCACAGGCAGCGTTACAGTGTTATTCCCTCACGGGTAGCATTTTTGCAACCGGCGAGGCTGCTGTGTCCCCAAGCGCGTGTAGAATTGTCAACCCAGGCCGAGGGAGTGGGAGGGAAGAGTATTTTCATTTATATTTGGAATGCGGGGTGTGGGAGGGCGGGGAATGCAGGAGACGGAGGAGCCCTGTCAGGGCAAAGCCTTGGCCTCTTGACTTGGACGGTGGTCGGGAGGGCTTGTGCTCTCCCTTGTCAGGGCCTTGAAGTTGCTCCAGCTGGGTTCCGAGAGCCAAACGGGGGTTGTGGGCCGAGGGGTGGGCTACACCTCTGGAGACTGGGAGCCGCACCCCTCCTGGGCCGTGGGACACCCCTTGGGTGGGCTTTGGGCAGGTCACACTCTCTCAGCCCCAAGGGTGGGCAAAGGCAGGTCGCCACCAGGCCAAGCTTGCCTAGAAAGCCCTGGGATAGGTTTGCCTTCGGGTTGCTCGAGGGCACACAATAAAGCCGGCTTCTGCCTCCAAATGGAAAACCCGCAAGTTCAAGCTTGAACGTAGTCGGGAACAAGAATGGCTTCGGATGTCATGGGCCTTTGCCCACCTTTGTTGTAGTTGTGTGCCTTCACATCATTTCTGTATTATGGTGTATTGTATAGTGTGAGCCTGGTATGGGTTTTTCATGCCAGAATTTGTTCAGAGGCAAACCTGCCCCGTGGCTGAGCCGGGATTTGAACCCTGATCTCCTAGTTCAACACTTAAACCACTACACCATGCTGGCTGTCCACCACCCTTACCTGGGGGGTAATTCCCAATGGATACAGTGGGTTAGATCCAGATTTCTTCAAACACAGAGTAGAGCCATTGCCGTGACCCGAAACTGATCATAAGGGAGTTTCTGATCACTCTACACAGGCATAGCACTATTATTTCTCTTTTTAAGTTTCATGGTTCCCTCCTATGAAATCCTGGGAGGGGGATTTTGTGTTCTCAGCCAGGGAGCTCTAGTGCCTACCAAACAACAAATCCCCGGAATCTGTTAGGGTGCAGCCAAGGCAGTTCATGGAAGTATGGAAGTGCCCTAAAAAGTCCTATTGATTTTGATGGCTTTACTCTCAATCTGGCTTCAACCCACTGGGACAAAGGTGGGCACAATGTGGCTCTGGGGTTGCATCTGCCCCCAAAAATGTTTTTTTTTTTTTGTGGTCCTCCCTGCCAGACTTCATCAGACAACCTCCCCCCCTTCCCAAAAGGGGTTCATTATATCCACTAAAAGCCCCCAGGAGCAATGACATTCCCTCCAATATATCACAGATGAAACCAGGACATATGCGGGCATGCAATATCAGAGAATGCCCAAGATGGCAAAAGTTGTCAAAGAGGAAGAACACACAAACTATGAGAGGCTGCAGCAGTCTACTGGGAAGTGCATATTTCTCTCTCTTCTCCAGTGAACTGAGTGCAAACTACTGTTTTACTTTGAACTGACTTTTCATCAATTAAAGTAAGATGAGGACAAATGGAGAAAGTGGGAGGAGGAGAGAGAAACTGGTGCTTTTTAGAAGCAGCTGGAAAAAGTGGGATGGAAGATAATTAGTTGGGTCCGTTCCTGCCAATCTGGGGCAGTTGGAGGGTATACAGTGATTTACAGTGATTTTAAAACCAAAAGTCATCTTCCAGCCACTTCTGTGTGTGTTTGTTTTTCTTTGTTTCTGCGGTCTGTACAGCTTCTGCATGGTCTGAGGGATATAGAATTGGCCCACTCCTGCACCAGCATATCTTTTCTAGTATAAAATAACAGTATAAAATAATACAAACTTTTTTCCCCTTGCCAGCATTTTTAACAGATGGATTCATCACTTGGCTACTCAGAAGCAACTGCTGTGGTGAATTCAAAGGAACTCACTGTGCCTACCTGGCTCTCAATCCAGCTGTTAGTCCCAACTAGAGTAGATCCATTGAATTAATGGGATTTACCTAAATGTTGATTTTCCATGGACCCATTGATTTAGTGGATCTGCTCTAACTGAGAGTAGTAATTGTTTTTTTTTTTAAGGATGGTATAATTCTAAAGTATGTGTATGTATACACATACACACACACTTTCTCTCTTTCTTTCTATGTATATATATTTATATTTATATATATGTCTCAAAGGAAAGTCTTGATGAAGTTAGTAAAGCTTGTTCCTGGGGAATCATTCACAGGACTGTAGCCTTTGGAAAACCCCTTTGACTTGTTTCCTATACTTTTTGAGTTGAAGATGCACTTTGGCTCAAGGAGCAGTTTCATGGAGGCGGCTGGCCGGAGAAAGGTGTTTGTTTGTAAGCTCACCTCCACATTTGTTTACTGTTGTATCTGATTGGGAAGTGTCTGTTTCTGACCTTTTCATAGGAATGGGGACAACGTGAAGTCTGATGAAGGTGGAAATCAGACAGCCCCACTCCTAGAGACTTCTACTGGTGAGTAACTCCTCAAATCCACACTTGCTTCCAATTATTGGAGATTCTAGAAGTGCTTTTCAAATAGGAATGTGTGTGTATGAGAGAATGATCTCGGGCAGCTCAGCTTTAAGCCACATATGCTTGCAAGAAAGGTCCCCCTGCCAGCATTTCAAGGGGGGCTGTTAACCTCATGAAGTGTGCACAGCCTGTCATCCTTGGCAGAGTTTTACAATACAGAAAAACCTTATTAAGTCCCTCAGTTCACCTTAGCTTATAATAAGGAGAGGTGTTCGGCACAATCAGTCCATTTTGGGTTTTGTTGGGTAGGGGAAGGAAGGAAAGAACTGTTCACAGAGAAGGGGGAAGGTAGAGGAGTTATATATTTTTCAAGTGGGAACCTTCAGGGTGTTGGCATCCATTATATTCTCTGAATGGCCAAAAATGGTAATTGAGTGTGAGAATCCGGTAGGAGGGAGATATGATATGGAGGGTGAAGCTTGGCAAGGCAAATCCATTTGACCCCAATGTGCCCGCACAGAATGAGAGACAGAGAAGAAGAGAGAGAAATTGAGCTTGTGTGCTCTTTTTTTCCCCCTCTCATTCCTCCTCCTTCTCCTGAACCGATGAGAAGCTGTAAAGTGGTTGCAGGAGGAATCCTGGGATGCGTTTTCTGCCTTTCTGTTTCCTCCCCGCCTCCCTTTGGCATCACAAGGAGAGGAGAGAGACAAGGGTGGGGAGAGGTTGGCCCTCTGCTTCACTGATCAATTGCTGAGTATTTGATTTGAAAGAGTCTCCTCCCCTTTTGACACCCGCCTCCTTTGCGATCGTGTGAAGCGAGCGAGGGAGCAAGGAACATAATCTATTCAGCTGAAGGCAGAGAAAGAAGACAACGAGGAGAGATGGTGAGCGGATTTGATTTGGGTCATATGGGGGGGGAGGAATGAATGAGCTTATGGGCCCGTGTGTTTTCCTCCATGCAAGGAGAACATTCCTGCTTCCCACCCCACACAACCTAGACGAGCCTGCTTTGTTTTGTTTTTTTTTCCCTCAAAGAATTGCAGCTTAGGCTTCATTCTGTAGTTGGTTTTTTATTTCAGTGTTGTTGGAATCTTCCTTGGCAAAGGATAATCACGTGCGTTTCTGGGCCCATTGTCTCAAATAGCCTAGATCGCTGTGGGAAAGGCATCTTTTATAAAATTCCGCATATGCCAAAGGCTAAACAAACTGGCGTTGTGCCGTGTGGGAAACCCTGCAATGCTCTAGGTTGTCCTCCTGCTCTTGTCGTGGAGGGAAGCTGGAGCCTCTGCCTCTCTCTGGGTCGCATTGTGAACGCCCAAGAGCCAGCCTTCCATTAAAACCCCGCTGGTGTGCTCCACCCCCCCCACCCCGTCATTGTAGATGGTTTTTCTGTCACACTTCCCCACCTAAGCTTTCTTGCTCCCAAACTAGCTTTTCTTAAACTTCTCTGGCATTTGCAGGGTTGTTTTCTGGGGTTGAAAAAGTACCTGCAAAAGTACCCCCACTGAGCACAGTAGCATTTACTTCTGAGTAGACATGCACAGGGTTCGGTTAGAGGGACTGCGTCTGTCAGCATCGCAGTGGGTCTCGCCCCATGTTGCAGAACCTTTCATCCTTTTTCGTCCCTCCGGTTGCTTATTATGCTTTTTCCAGACATCACTTCTATGTTGTCAAGAGTGGGACACACTTAACAGATAAATAGGTGTTTTTTTCTGCAGAGTAAGGACAAGGTTTATTTTTGTACTGTTATTAAAAAGAGTTCTGTTCCCAGTGTGACAGAATATTGACGTGTGCTGATGATATCAGCCCTGGGGTGGCATGCGGCAGTCTTGTTTAAGTGGGTTGCCAGTTTAAGCTTCCAGAGAGATTGGAAAGGGATCTAAGTTACAAAATTGTAGGGGAAGCCTGGCTGTGTAGAAACTGGGCATTGATTTTTTTTTTTTTACACCACACTTCAGGAGTGCACAGATGGGGGAGGGTGAAGTTCTGGCATTAAGCTGCTCTCTGCATGCAGTGTCTTTTGAAAACAACATCCAAGGGTTAGCATGTTTTGGCAAACTGGAAACACCGGCCAGTGCTTAAGAGCACTGTGAAAGAACAGCTGTTACCCTCTTATCAGCTTCATCCAGTATTTTTGTAATATATGAAATGGCTATACGATGTACCTCGTTGAACAAGTTATGTTTTTCTGCTTTTTCTTGAACAAGTCAACTAGGTGAATCCAAAGAGTACAGGCAAGTTAATGTTCTTTCAGGTCTTGCTGCTGGAGAATTTCTAACCTGGCACTGATTCTTACTTATGTGGTAGTTTTCCAATGGTAGATACCACTTGGTACTGGACGAAAAAACTGGGTTTGTATCAATGAAAGCCCATGCTAAAATAAAAACATGCCTTAAACATACCACCACATTTCTTTCCCCCTCTCCCTCTACCTTCTTCCTTTTTTTATGTATATGTGTTTTTTCAATCATAATTCCTATTGCTACCAGTGTAAATTGCTGTAGTCCAGTTTGACCCAAGATGAAAGTTGCGTATGCATTGTGGGTTTCACCTGGCTTTTTAAAATTCCCTGCAAAGCGTTTGTTGGAAGGAGTGGTACAAAGTTAGCAAAATGCAGTGCTGGTAGATCTGTCTGCTGTGTCGTTCTGGCGGCACCAAATTCCTCTTTGCTTATGTACTTTACGTTCTGTCACAACTGTGGTTTAAAAAAATTTCTTGACATCTTGCCTTGGAGATTGTGTGTTTGTAAACTTATCACAGTTACAGAAATCTGAGTTAGTGTATCCTTTTTTTTTTTTTTTAGTGCACTTTGCTAGAGCTCCACCAAGGTCTCTCTAGAGGGTATATATGCTCTGGAAATGAAAAATCTATTGGAAAACTCGTTAGAGCTGTTGTAGCACCAGATCTATAATTTGTTGCTTTTAATATTTGATTGTCTGAATATAAAATCACTCACAGAGACGCTATGAAGAAACTCCTCCCAGTAGCTAAGAGGAAAAATGCTTGAGTGTTTCTTCCCTTCTCAAACTGAACCGTAATGTACTTGGACCATGAGAAACATTAACCTCTGGTGTAACCAATGATTGTTTCTGCCCCCTGATTTTTTTTTTTTTTAACCTGAGCTAGGGGGATTCTGTATGCCAGAAATGTAAAGGATTAGACAAGGAGATATGAAGGGAGGGTAAAATGGTCCTTTGGACAGTGTCCCATCTGTCCCTTGAGAAGATGAGCCTGAGGTCTATTTCTTTTCCTTTGTTCTTAACAAGCATCATCTTCTGTCTAACATCCCTGATTTTACTTCACCACTGCTTAATGTTGTCTAGGGTGATCAGTACCTTTTACAAAGGTGAAAAATAAACAGATCTCCATTACATTATATTATTTTGTATTCTTACATACAGGGACAGAAAGTAGAATGTGAATGTGCACTTCTTGGAGTTTGACCATAGAGAGCACTTAGACTGACACGAAGCCACACCTTCCAATAGACCTGGAAAGCCGCCATTGGCCGTGGTTTTCTGTGGTCAGAGAGTGCAGGTGCTTGAGCCCAGCTCCATTGCTGAGTGCCCAGAAGTTGCTAACCTGAAAAAAATATCTTCAGTTTGCCTTTTTCCCATCATAAGTTTAAAAGCAGACCAACTATATTTTTGCAAACTAATAGCAGAAGACCCAGTCAATTTCTATGAAGCGTTGCCACCTTTAGCACATGAGCTGATTGCACTGGTCTTACAAAGACACTCTCTCTCGCTCATCCCACCCCATCTACTTCTCTACTGACCACATAGGAAAGGCTTCACTTCTGTGGCCAGTATGAAAGCTGAGCAAACTTAGCAAAGACTTGGTTCCTCTCTCGCCAGCCTGTTCATTCATCTGGTGGAAATTTCACACACTTGCCTACATGGAAGACATGGTTGCCAGTGATAACCAGGTGAGTGGTTCAATTTAAGCCTATCTCTCTCTGTTGAAAACTCTTTTATGTCTGTATATATGGAAAGACTGGTTTGCTGTTCAGTTGAGCACTACAGTTCTCTATGTTTCTTTACTTTTTTTTTTTGTTCTGCCTCTTTTGCGGGTGGCTACCTCAGTCAAGGAGGTCTTATCTGTATAACACTTTTTAGTCGTTTTATATTTTCCTAATCACATGCTTTCTTTATCTTCAGGATTACTATATTTATGTTTTCAGTTCTGTTACAAAGAGCTAACACGATCAGGTTTGCAAGAGGCAAGTTGCTAGAGCAAACAAGGTTTTAATGACAGGGCTACGGAATATAAGATGAGCAGCTTCAGCTTTTCACGGGCATTTAGTTGGAAGTGATTCAGTTTGAACAGAATAAGGATTTGCAGAAGTTGGAAGTATATTAAGTAACAGCCCAAGACCAGGTGGGAAGGAGTTCTGACCTGATTTTGGGCTCTTTCCTTAAAGCACATCCAGATCAATAACCTTGTACTGATGATTTCTGGGGTACTTTCTGACAGCATGGGAATTTCACTGTCTTTCAGGGAATAAAAATGCCCTACATCCACAGGGTTGTTTGTGGGTTCCAAATAAAGGGCTTTTCACAGTACTCAGATACCTGGAGCCAGAAAACATGTGTTCACATTAGGTGGAAAAATTGTTTTGAGTATCTGGCACACCTCCTTTTCTACAAAAAAAGTAACCAATATGCCTTCCATATTCTAAAAAATACCACCACTGTTATTGCTAACTAAAAACAAAGGAAAAACTTGTGATGGGCCTGAAAATTTGGAAAATAGACTTAAGTCCTGAAGAAAAATTGATGTTTTTATTTATTTGAAGGAAGACCTCAAATTAATGATATAATGAGGTGATTTTCTATCCCAGTTTTTTTTAAAAGTCGCTGTGAAAGGAAGTATGCCCCACTGGTGGGGCTGTTATTTTTGCCAGCCACTCTCCAGACAACCGGAGCATGTCACTTGGATGCTGCAGTGGTCTTGCAAGCCAATTTCTCACATGTGTTATTGGTGCCAAACATATGTTAGGTCTTTGGCAAGCTGACCTCCTGGCAGTTCTAAGTGGATAAAAAAAAAAAAATCCCACTGCATTTTGTCCACTGTGGAAATATGATTTAACTAGCATTATCACTACACTGTACCCAAACTTGTGTTTACATTGTGTACCACACTACCTGACTAGGGAGATGTCTCCTTGCAGAAGGTAGAATGTCATAGCACTGCAGTATTACCATACTTTTGGACCATATTTTTCTTGGTTCACTTGCAATATATTATTAGGGTGGGCTTCTATCTCTGAATTTCAGCCAGCTGTTCACCAGGAGTTAGATCCATCCCTTGTGTGTCCCATGGTTAGAGTGTTCCACAAATACAGCCCATGTGCTCCCAAACAACCAGTTTATCAGTGACATTATATATCACATTAGTTTCCCATTTTACAAGGTCTCTTCAGGCTCATTTTCTGTATCCCACCTTGGCTCCCATACTGAGAGAAAGATGGGGAATACGTTAGATAAATTAACCAATAAACTGTTGTTTGGAAGGGATGGCACCCTGAGACTGGATGCCTCAATTCTTTCAAGGCTTCGTGCTGCTCATGCTATACTGCAGTGGGCATGCATCAGTTCATCTTTTAGTTCAGTGATAACCAAGGGGTTTTGACTCCAGAGAGTTCCTCTTGTTTTATGCCTGAATGCATGCCATCTCTTTCTCTCTGTTTCATGGATTATGTGGTAGGGATTGCTTTCTATAAAGAGCAGGTCAGAGGTTTGTGGCACTGTTTCTTCCTTTGCATCTTTTTTTTTTTTGGCCTTGGGCATTCCTGAATGATGCTTCTGGCTTCTCTGTGGCGAACTGTCTGCAGACATTGGCTCCAGGTCCTACTGTCTATCTCCTCCCATGCGTCTGCATCTCTCTTTGTTCCTTCTTGAACAAGATCAAATTAAAAGGTACTTGCTACCCTCCCACCATTGAGTAGGGGAAAGGCTTGCTTCTCATTAGAACACGTGTGCCAACTTCATGTTTCAACCACAAAATGACATATTTTTTGTCCCAGTGCATTACATTGCACAGGACAAAAAGGCACCTCAATGGCAAAATGGATTGCCAAAGTACAGTTCTTGTCCCAGCTGTTTTTTGTCCATGGCAGGTAGCTGAAACTCGGAGGCATTGTTCAAAACTCTTCAGGTGGCTATGTCATAAAATGCCTTCTGTGTAGGTCTACTTCTGTACAAATTCTTCAACCCAAGTGTGACTCTTTAGATATTAAAATGTCACTTCTAGTCAGATGGAGGTTAAAGTAATCTGGTCCCAAGCTGTGGAGGGTAGGGCATTTTGAAAAAGTCCAGCAAATGTTGGGAAATGTATACCTGTACAGCTTCTTCACATTAGGAATCAGGCAGGAGAGTTGGATTGCCAAATTTTTATGCCCCGTTCTCTGCTGCTCTGTCTAGAGGGCTTCCAGCAGCCTCAGACCATAGGAATGGAGGAAGCTGTTTGGCAAGAGCAATTGATTTCTTCCTGATCCTCCGATGGATATTACAAAAGGATTTTTTTCAAACAACAGTTGCCAAGCGCATGTCCATGAGCTTATTAGACCATTAAACCATGATTTTCTAGGCCAAGAACAAGTGTTCTGCACACTTATTCTTCTCCCTTCTCTTCATATATTCAACCCAATGTCCTGTTGGATCCAGACCAGGAAGCTCCAGTTTAATCTCTGCATATTAGCTAGTGTATCAAAACAAGATCCGATCCTGGTTTTCTGTCCTGCTTTGTGGTAGTTTAAGAAATCCTGGAAGCATTGAATTGAATTTTAGTTTGGGAGGAAAACCCGCCTATTTTGAATTAATTTTAATTGATGTGTTTTGTTGGCTTTGCTGCTGTTTTGTTTATATCTTATTACTCTTACTCTGAAAATACTGTTTTTCTAGACTGGCTGATTTATATATTAATGAACCATTTGGTGACTTTTAAAAATCGTCGTGTTTTAAAGTTCTATTCTAATACAGTATTGTATTTTTTTTTTAAGATCCAGCATGATGTAGTGGTTTGAACATTGGATTATGACACTGGAGACCAGGGTTCGATTCTCCATTCAGCCATGGAAACCCACTGGGGTGCATCACACACACGGCCCCAGAAAATCCCATAATAAGTTCACCTTAGGGTTGCCATAAGTCAGAAATGGATTGAAGGGACACACCCACAGCAACAATTGTGTTTGTATATTTTATTTTGTTTGTGCCTTGAATGGACTTGGTGCAGAAAGGTGTAATATAAATGTTTATCATAAATTAAAACAATGAAGCTAAGTATTAAGTGCACACTGGGCTGGAGAGCCATGAGAATAAGGAGCAATTGACTATAAAAGTTGGTTGTCAACCTGGTTATTTCCATAGCAGCAGTGTCTACATTGGCAAGCTCTTGCCTCAGTAAAATGGGGACTGTGATTGGTGATACAGTTTTATTGCCTTTAACTCGGTGTTCATCTGCCTCTAAGATGAAATTACACAGCAGGAGGGGGAACTGGCACCTTCCTGATATTGTTCCCAAGCAAATGTTACTGAGAGGCATTTTGCTGCTAATACTAGAGGTAACAGAGCCAGGGTGGCTCATAGCCATTAATACCTCTTTTCCCAATTAATTTATGCAATCCTTTTCTAAAGATGTCCAGGTTGGTGGTCCTTGGCACAGCAAACATTACAGTTTAACTGTGTGCAGTACTTCTTTCTGGCCAGTTTTAAGATGTTTGTATTCTTATTAAATAACTTGTTAAAACTCATTTGTTAGGTGTTGTACCCCAGTTAAAAGGAATAATACAATGCTATAATACAATACAATGACACAAGGATAATGCAACGACAATCCCAATAGATTATTGAAGTGCAAAATAGCATAACAACTCAAGCACATATTTCTGTTGGGCCAGCTTCCCAAAGCTGGGGTAGCTATCACTGAAAGACACTGCCCATAGCCACACTCCACACATTGGATAGGGGGAATCATTAAGGAAGAACTTCTGTAGATTATCGTCAGACTTCAGGTAGGTCTATACCGCAGAAAGGGCAGCAAAGGGTAACCAAAATGATAAAGGGACTGGAGCAACTCCCCTTAAGTTACGATGTTTGGGGGGTTTTAAGGATTCAGCCCAAGCTGAATGGGGTTGTATTCCCTCTGAACTCTCAGGTTTGCAGTTTGGGTTTACCTTTGGCCTCAAATTTGAGCCTGGATGCCCAGGCCTCTGGTAGCCAGGGGTGTGTTTGCACAACTAAAACTGGTGAGCCAGCTGTGCCTATTCTTTGAGACGTCAGATCTGCCCATGGTGACACATGCCTTGATTGTACCCTGTTTGGATTGCAATAGCACACTTCGCATGGGGCTGGTTTTGGAAACTGTTTGAAATCTTTATTGTGTCCATCAGCTGTGCCCAGGTAGCTGGTGGGGGCTGGGTATAGGGGCCCTCCAAGTCCCTTGCTGAAACAGCTCCATTGGTTACCAGTCTGTTTCTGGCCAGAATTCACATTGCTTGTAATGATCTTTAAAGCGTTATGCAGCTTGGATCTACACTGTCTGAAAGACTCTAAGTTTAAAAGTGGATTATGTGGAGGCATGATAGAAGTCCATAAAATTATGCATCGTGTGGACAAGACAGGGAGACTTTTTTTCTATTTTGCAGTACTAGGACCTGGTGGGATCAATCCCTGAAATTAAATAGTAGAAGATATAGAACTGATAAAAGGAAGTCCTTTTTCATCGTTTACAGTAGTTGTGGAATTCACTAGCACAGGATGTAGCAATTGCTGCCAAATTGGATATCTTTAAAAGGGATTGGATCAGTTCACGGAGAATGGAGCATTACTGGCTGTGAGTCAGTGTCATGCCCTATAACTTGCAGTCTACAAACTTCACTCAGGGGTAGTCAGTAGTGTTTTATTTGTAGCAAAGCGAGCAACACAGCACACTTCATGAGAAGTTGCTGAGACTAGTGCAGACACAGTAGTTACAGGTTTTATAACTCCCATACAAATTTTGGGCATGCAAGGCTGTGACTGAAGATCATAAATCTAACATCACCCCATCATTCCAGACTTTTCCCAGAGTCGTAGTTGTTTACTTATTGTTCATCCTTGAGGTTGGAATATATTTCCTGTCTCCTTGTCCCAAAGCATTTCCAGTTCTCACAATACCTTTTGGTACTTTCATTTTCCCCCTCTGATCTTCTCCCAGATATAGCAATGAGCAAGAAAGCGATAAACCATTTGTTGCACTGGAATACACAAACAAGCTATGAGCAGGTGCATAGTTGCAATCGACAATTGGCAATTTGATACTCTTTGGTGCTCTCTGTATTACAGGTGCTTGGGAATGGGATAGCACAAGCTGCAAAAAAAGAAAAAGAAAAAAAGTCTTGCCTGTGCCAGGAGATTATTGTTGCCAGCTTGGCAAACAGTGCTTGTGTGCATTTGTTCACCTTGCTTGGGATGGGATTGTGTGCTCGCTTGCCTGTGAGAAAGATCACTTCTTTGGAGTGCACTTGTCCAGGGTTTGCTGTTAGCCTCTGGTTCCCTCCCTGAATGTAGAGATAAATCAACTGTTGGGCTGAAATACCAGTGTGGTTCTTACTGCAAGACAGCTGATGAGGCGGGCCTAAAAGGATTTCAGGACTGCTCTTACTTGATGTCTGTTATTGGTTCTTGTGCATTTCTTACTTAGATTTGAACATTTATCTTTGCAATTATGGGATTTTAAAAGAAAATCTTCCTAGAAGGAAAGTTGGGTTGACAGGAATTAAGGATTTGTTGCTAGCATGCAAGTCCCTGTCTGGGGCTTACATGGGGAACGGCTGTAGTTCAGTTGAAGAGCAGGTGCTTGGCATACAGTTGATCCCAACTTTGTTCCTTGGCATTTCCACATAGGGCTGGGAAGGACCCTCTGTCTGAAGTCAGAGGAGCTGGGCTAGAAAGGGAAATAGTCTGAGTTTGTATAAAGCAGCTTGCTATCCTCATGTAAGTCAGAAGTTGGCTTCTCTATAGTCCTGACCCTCAAAGTAGGCTATATTGGCTAAGATTGATGGGAATTGCAGCCCCAAAACATCTGGTGAGCTGCACTTGCCTACTCCAGCTCTTCCTCAAGGAACAAATTGATAAATCTCTCCTGTATTCTGATGAGAATTCCCTGAATGTATGCTATGGATTGATTTCCTACCTAGTGATATGTAGATGTACTTTCCTTGAGCACTGAATAAATGGTAGCATGCATGGCTCTCTTTTTCTTGTCTTTATTCTTAAAACAGTAATCCTAGGAGGATGCTCAGGCTGAGAGACAGTGGTCAGCCTGGGCTTACTTGGTCAGTTTCGTGGCTCAGTGACAACTAGAATTAAAACTCCCAAGTCCCAATTCACCTTTAACCATTACATACCACATTAGTTCTTTGTTCTTAAACAAGATTTTCTCCATAGCGTTTATGGGTGCTGCAGAGGAAAGCACACCAATGCATCTCTGTCGTACTTGTAGATATTGCCAGGTAAGTGCTGTAGTACCATCTTTCTTCCAGTTCAGTGCTTGCTCAGTGGCTCAAGCTAGCCACATATAAAGGTTGCTGTAAAGAGTTCTAACACAACTTTTAAATTTGCATCAATTTTATCTTGCACTTATACATGCAAGAACATTGGTTTTTGGAAGAGCCATCAAGGAAGTGCTTTGGAGGTACCGAAGCAATAACTATGCCTGGAAACACATCTAAGTTGTTGAGAAGGAATTATTAGTTGCAAGTGGTGTGCTAGTATGTTCTGCTTGACTGCTCTCCCTTCGTAGGAGAAAGGGCTAAACAAACCACTGTGGCTTGTTTAGTGTGTCAGCCAAATGTAGATATAGCTGCTGCTCCCCTTTCTACACCTCAGACAAGGCAGAAAAGGAATCCAGGATTTGTGTTAGGTTTCTCTGTGCAGCTTGTTGAGAGGGGGAACTGGGAAAAGTGCGGCTGCATTCCTCTTTGGATGACATGCTCTCCTCAGTGGTTTTGCTAGCCATGGGAGCAATCAAGCAGTCTGTGCTAGCACATTTTTTTGTGACTCATAAGTCAGGGTTTCCATGGAGCCCTGGCTTATTGTGTCATGCACCGATGGCTACTGATTCTGCACTGCTGAAGGGCAATGATGCTGATAATAAATGTGGCCAGCCCCTCCAGAAGGATATTCATTATTTCTTTGTTACACGTATATCTCTCTTTCCTCCAGTCCACTCAGGACAACATACACGCCTCTCCTTCTCCCAGTTATCCTCTCCACAACCCTGTGAGATAGGCCAGATAGAGAAAGTGACTGAACCAAGGCCATCCGCTGAGATTTATGGCTTAGCGGGGACTAGAACCTGCATCTTCCCAATTCCTTTCCATTCTACAACTATTATATCACAGTAGTTCTCTACCATGTTTGATGATGTGAAAACTAGACCAAAAGGTCTAGAACAGTGGCTCCCAAACTTTGGTCCTTCACTTGTTTTGGACCTTCACTCCCAGAATTCTTTACTGTTGGCCAGACTGGCTGACGCTTCTGGAGCTGAACTCCAAAACACCTGGAGGACCAAAGTTTGGGAACGGCTGATCTAGACTATGTTAGGGACCCATGTGTAGGTGTTTGAAATCCACACACACAGTCTGGTCAGTGTAAAGGGCTGTTGGAGTCGGTCTAAAATATCTGTAACGTAAAAGTTTCCCTAGTCTCCTTTCTGTTGAACTCTCAGAAAGTCGGCAGTCACATTCTTATGCCTTTTTCTCGTCAAAGGTCACCTTACAGAACTTCCAAGGCAATTTCAGCACTGAAATCAGGCCTAAATCCCAACAGAAACAGATCTAGAAAATCAGTAAAGCCACTAAAATTGAAAACCTATACTATGTTGTTAAGCCACTTTGAGTTCCCATTATCGGGGGAAAAGCAGAATATAAATCAATGCGGTAGTAGTAATAATATTAATTCAAGAATATTTAGACTTGACCTGCAAGCTGCCTGTGAAATAATAGAAAAAAAGTCATGTGGAATATTTAATCTAACTCAACACACACGTGTGTTTTTCCTCCTTTGATGAAGTCCATTGTGGATCTTCTAATTGGAAGTAGGTTAGCCTTTTGAAAGTGAAAAGCTCTCCCGTTTCCTATATTCAGTCACTCCACAACAGCAGGTTAGGAGAGACTGAATTCTTTCTTTGAAAAAAAGAAAAGGAGATGAAAAATAATCCTTGCTTATGAAAAGAAACAACACCGGGTTTAGTTTGGCAAAATACTACATGGGTCCTGATGATTAATTCTGAAGCACATTGAGGTTTCTGTGTGTATGAAAACTCTTGCGCCCTCTCTGCTTTCACTATAAGGGCACAATGAAAGCACTTCTTTGTATGTCACAGTGGAGAGGGTGAGGTTTGCCCATAAAAGATATGCTTTCTTATCACTGCCGTAATGATACCCTGTTTAATTCATCTAAATTTGTTCCACTGTTAAGCAAGTGAACAAATGCGCCCTCCTTTCTATCCAGGGAGTTTTTTTTAAATAGTCATCAGTTGTTATGGCAGCATAATTTCAGTACACATGACCTGAAAGTGTATCAGTGTAATTTTTCTATGGGTTTTTCCCCCTCATTATGGCAAACAATCTGTGTTTAAATACAGGTTATGTACTGGTAAAACATCCGTCATCCCATTTCATTTTCTTACATTTTTATTTCATTCCGTTATTTTGATGCTTAAAGTTGGGCCTGTGGAATTAATCTTAATCTTGATGGAGCTAAAACAGCTCATCTAGAATATAATTAAATTATTGTTATGGTGGATGGCCTTACATTCAGTGTGATGAAGCGTTAATGCCTGCTTCTGTTGTCATGAAGGTGAGCCTATTTGATTAGGGATGATTTAAAAAGAGGTAGGGTTTTTTGAACTTTGGAAATTATTATTATTCTGGGGTTGAGGGGAGTGTCAGGGTGGAAGTCTATTTGTCCTAGGCTACTTATGAAGTTGGCCCAAAGGTAACATAAGCAACAGTTGCTAGGATAATTTTTGCTTGTTTCTTTTACCCAGCTCTGTATGCAAACTGGGATGAATTCTCATGATAGTTTTCTTTTTAAAGGAAACAAACAGAGGGGAATTTCACCATGACTAGAGAAATCCTGCGTAATTGTTTGTCCTCCAGCTGCAACTGTTTACCAAAGACACTATTTGTTGTTGTGTCTGGGAAAATGCAAACTTTTTATAATCCTTTGGACACTTTCAGCAGGGAATTATCTGTGAATTCTGTAAAGTCATTAAGGGCCTGGTGCTGGTTATTTCATTTGGTTGGCCTTCCAGAATGGCAGTATATGCCTTTCCAGGAAAGGTGGAAATTATGTAGTCCTCCCAGTGTTGTTGAACTGTACGTTCCAGCATTCCTCGCCATTGGCTATGTTGGCTAGGGCTGCTGGGAGTTACAGTCCACAATGTTCAAAGGGTTGCACAGGTCCTGCCTTTTGCTTTAAAGGTGGGCTCTCTTTCAGCCCAAGGGCAAAGTTCAGTTTCAGAGAATTTCTTGCAAGCTAGTATTATACAAGGCCAGAGGCAGAAAAGTGAATCCAAAAGGAATAGCATGAGCTTAAAGTTCTCACTACCAAAAACTGTAAGCCTTAACAGAGCTATTTCAGCCTTTTAGAAAGGGAAATAAAAACCTTTACAAAAGCTGAGGAACCAGCATAGGTTGGTGTCATGGGAGACAGGGTGCAGTTGTCTGGAAAAACCCAGGGAATCCCAGGTAGCACTTGTACTTTCATTTGTTTGTTAGCTGCCCATGTGCTTTGCAATGAGCCCAAGTATTTTGGAGCTTGTGGGGGTTAAACCCTACACTTGCTTGATTTATTGCCTCTGAGTAAATTTGTTCTGGGCCTCATTTTGCCACTATATTAGTCAGACACACATAGATATGTGTTAAAAACTAATTTTACTATAGATCGGGAGCCTAAATTTGAGAGCTTTCTGCTATGTCCCAATTTCTCTCTTTGGTAGGTTGGGTACAATATGTGACTTGAATTTATTAATGTAATTTCAAGAAGATTATTAGAAGTGAATCTTGCCCAAAATGGCAGTGTTCTCTTTCCTGCCATGCTGTACAAGCACAACTTCTGTGGGTTTTCGTTCTTTTTTCCCCAGCCCTCTCATTCTTTAATACAGTGTGACAACACAAAAAGTGAGTTATTGATGGCAGCTAAAATTGAGACCATTATAATCATAATCAATAACATGCCTGCTGGAATAATAACCACTACCCGGAATGCATTTTTTGGTATTGATTTCAGAATTCATGTTTCCTTTGGCCACTGACCCCCCGCCCTGCTGCTTTACTTTTGAGTTGTACAACACAGTGATTTACTTTGGAGAGAATGACACTTATCTTAAATACTGAGAATAAATGATGATATGCCAAGACATAAACTGCTTTGTTGTAAAAGTAATCACTTCAGTCTAAACCAGGAATGCGGAGAGAAATTTGTTTAGCTTGTATGTTAATGCAAACCTACCTAATTTGGCAAAGGTTAAAAGTAGCTTATGTGCCCAGGAATGTTTGTGGATGAAGAATAAAGGGTCTTCCTTAATTCAGACACCCACAGCCAAGAAACATGTGTTCACAGGAGCTAGAAAGTTTGATCTGAATACCTTTTAGCCCTACTTTGAGAGCTGATGTCCAACAGGGCATTTCACCTGGTTAAGTGGTAACTTCAGGTGAAATCTGCATGTTTTCTGAGATGTATTTTTTTTCTTTTTGCATTTTTTATTATGAGAATACATAACAAAATAAGAAGTAGAATTGTAACATAAAAGGCAGACAGGAAAAAGAATAAAAGCTATAATAGCACACAGTAACTACACCCTAATCCGCAATTTATAACATCAAATAGAAAGTATTAAAAATCAGAATAAGAAACAGAAAAATAATTAATCTAATTAAACTAAAATACATAAAATAATTGACATTCAACCAATGCTATAGTCAGTATTCATCATATTAGTTTAACTGCTCTATTAGTAGTTACTACATAGTAATGTTTGTTCTAAATTAATACAATTATATACACAATATAATGTAATTTCTGATATAGTGTACTTTCTGATGTGTCCAGCTGTGTTTACTCCTGGGAAAGTGTGTGCATTGTTGCAGCCAAGGGCTACAATTCTGTACATGCTTTGACTTAGACTCTTCCAAGATCTCTGGTTATCAACAGTCCTCAGCTCTTGCGAATGCAGGGCAGCTGTGGCTTCCTTGATTTGAATCAATCCACCTGTGTAGCAGTCTCCCTCTTTTCCTGCTGCCTTCCACTTTCCCAAGCATAATCGCCTTTTCCAGTGAGTCACATCATCTCATGGAGAGCCCAAAGTACAGATCTGTACTATCCAGTCATGGCAGGTGAGTCAAGCCCCAGCATCACATCTAAAAACTATACAGTTTTAATGTTGAGAAAAGAGGTTTTTGTTGTGAGTAGGAAACTCTTCTGAATACAAATGTATCCCTTATTTACACATGTTGATTGCCAATAATTGAAAGGGTTGCTGCAACCCTAAACATATTTACTGAGGTGTAGGGCTACCCATGACATGTTGCTGCCTGACACAAAAGACAAAGCAATGTGTTCTTCAGTTATACGTGCAAAGGTAACTGGATGACCAGTTACTTGGAAGGATTTTCTTGCCCAACTAAATAAAGTATACCTATGTTACATTATGATTGTGATGTAATGAGGGATAACCTCATTCCTTTAAAAAATAATGGCCTTGTAGTTACAGAAGCGTGGGTTTCCTAAAGGGTAGAAAAAGGAGCATCCTATAGTTTCCATGCTGTAACTGAATAGTAAAGATTTTAGTTCCTTTTGAGGAATGGGGAAGTAAAGAATTGCTTTAAATATTGAGACTATAATGATAACTAATTCTAGGTAGGGGAGCACTTACAATTGTAGTTGTAACGAAGTACTTCTAAAAAGTCACTTTCCAAACTCTGCTGCTATGGAAGCATGAATAAGGTTTTGTTGGAATGGGGTCACAACCACATAGCTATAGAAGTTTCTGTTGGCTCCTATAAAGAGATCACAAGTTTGAGCGACTATCTAGTTAAGAGGAAACTTTCCCCAGCAGTGTGGAATAAACCTGTCTGTTTTCACCTGGAAAATGAACTGCATTACTAGGGCCAGGAACTCTGATGAGGTGGTTAGTAATAGATAGTTCAACCACTGTCTGATCATAATTTGTTTTCTGTATTATGGATTTTCAGGTTAGTGTTAAGAACACTGTATGCCCCAGATAAAATGCTGTAGAAAGCTCTTCTTCAAACACACAAACACCAACCTATTTAATCCCTTCTTTTTGTCCTCTGAGGGCCTTCCCTTTGCTGATGTCAAATTAGTTCTGCAACCTCAGTAACAGATGTGAAGTGAACTGAGGCTAAATGGGACAGCAATATGGAAAAACAATGTGGGTTGTTTTGGGGTAGTTTTTTCGTCATGCTTTCTGCATTGCTGTGACCAATTTCTCAAAATGAAAGACTGCTTCCTTTGGGGAAGGGAGCGGTTGGCCATAAATTACTTGTAATCAACTGATGAAGAAGCTTGAAAAATGATGGGATGTTTGTATATTAACAGAAGGCTCATGATTAAATTTAAATGTAAGTAGCAATGACCCAGAACCTCCACCCTGCTGTTTCCTGATTTTCCATAGGGTGAAAGTTCAGAAGAATTAGGATTGCTCCCCTTAAGGAGAGCCAAGCTCTTACCTGAAGAAATTATGCTCAAGACCAGGGACCCCTGATGAAATCCAAAAATGTTACCTTCACTCCTTTACAATCACCTCTAAACATAGTAGCTAAGGGCTATCACAAAAGGTAAAGGAGATGGCTTCTCCCCTGCCCCCCCCACAATAATTTGATCATTGGGTCAGCAGATAACGGTGTTTCTCCTTGATTTTTATTGATTTTATTTGTTAAAATATTTATAGCTCACCCTGTGTCACACAACTATACAGATAAAGTCAGTTTAAAACGGTGAGGAACAATTTGAACAACCTGAAACATATTAAACACTTGAACAATTTAAAATGAGTTGATGTGCATAAACATACTAGATGAAACCATCAGACTTCAGAAGTTTAATAAAAAAACCTGTGTTTTTTTTAACTCGGTGCCAAAATGAAGCTAGCATTAGTACTGGTTAGATGTGATCTGTATACAAATATACATTTGCCCAAGAACTGAGGTCTGATGGCTATTCTCTGTGTCCCACCAGTGAGAGAAGAGATTCCCTGGGTACTGTAGCAAGAATTCTTCCTCGAACTGGTGGGACACAGAGGATAGCCTGCCAAGAGGGTGCGGGGGTGAAAATTGCCGACTCCTGCTTTGAAGGGTTTGTTCTTTCTTTACAGCATAAAACAATCTTATCATGCTTTTCCTGACTTGCCTCTTTCCTGAAACCCTTTGCAGTAATCTCTCCACATATGCAGGTTTCATTTTCATGGATTTGATTATTTATGAGTTTCTCCGACTCTTGCCCCCCACACCTTAGGTGGTTCTTTTCCGAGGGAATCTTCCCTCTCTGCAGCTTCGATCAGGCCGCATACCCCTTTAAAAGCCTCCTATGGTCCCCCTGTTCCTCCTTCTCCTCCTCTACCAACCACTGCCTGACCAGCTAAGATTGGCTTACAGCCTGATTTTTCAGCAGCACAAACCCTCTCCCTGTGCCCCCCACATACCCAAGGAAGAAGATGGGCAAGAGAGAGGAAGCATAGGGCCACCATAGAAACCTCTCCTTTCCCTAACCTGGTTTGGACCCTAGATGTCTGTTCTCCTTTCATGCCTTCAGCCCCTTCCCACAGATACATCCATCCATTTTGATTTCCACTTTTGCAAGGGTCTTTTGCAAATGTAGGGGGGACAACTGTACATCCTCATTCCCTGGCTCTCCAGGTCATATTTTGTTGTTCTTTAAAAAGTTATGCTTAAAACCTTAGCTAGAAGCATTTTATCTCTTTTCTTAGGCGATTTTCAAGTAGAATCCTTCCATAGTTTCCTTTAGAAAGTAAAATGTAAGCTGCTTCAGCAGTCACTCAAAATTGTGTTGATTTCCAAACTCTGACCATAATAACCGTGCAGTCTCCTCTTTTTATAGAGTAATTCAGTTCATGTCCATGAGAGAAGAATGTCTGTGTAATGTATGTTCTTCTCCTTGGGAGGCATTTGACATTTTGTTGCTTGTTAGTTTTGCCCTTCTCGGAGCAAATGTCACTCGAGAGCCTTTAACAATGGGCAAAAAAATTGAGTTGTCTTTATTTTGGATTGCTTGTGTCATTTCAGATGACATCAAGTGACTGACTTATGGTAAGTCAAAATGTCATGTTCATGGAGGTTTGCATCGTGAGGTTTGATTCTCCCTTTTTAGCATAGGTTTTGAGTCCAGCAATTTTGAATCCAGCAATATATTTGGGTAGCTTAAAGATTATTGCTACCTTGGTTACTGCTAAGATCTCAAGCCCTGCCATCCGTCCCCTGAGTTTTCTATTCTTTTCTGGCTGGCATAAGCTGTATTCAGGTGTTCTTAATGCATGTAGAATGAACACATGAGGCGAGGTGGGGAGCTCAATTGTTCGCATTGCCTTCTCCATGTGGAGGGAAACAGGCTGAAGTTGACAGCTTCTGCTGTCCTAGAGGCTCTCTCTGTGATCTAGAACCTCAGTTTTCCAGTTCTGCAGAAAGCATGGAGAGCCTCCACAGACAGGGCCCTCAGATGCTATACCACTGAGCTATGGCTTCTGCACACCATGATGAAAATTATATTGGAGGGCTCCAAGGAAGGGAAGGGCTGCATCCAAGGCTGATTTCATTCACAACAGCCTATGTGAGACCATCACAAACTGGTTTGAAGCCTTAGATGTATGTGATGAGTTTGCAGATGCTTTCCTCTCACCTTAAGAGCAGAGTTTGTTCTCTACTTTCTGGTTTTCTCTACTGTAGTATGCTGTGATGTGCAAATGGGGGAGCCTTGAACTGTGTTTGGGCTTTCACACATCATGCAATTACAGCTGTGGCCTCACTGGTACAACCCAACTGCCCTGCCGTCCTGTCACATATGCTTTGAGGGGAAGGTTTGAGGAGGGCAGACTGCCCTCTGTATATGTGTGCAGTCTGTATATGTGTGGACTCTTTGTGTTATTGAGAATGATGTTGCTAGATCATGCATTGCTTGGAAGCAATCAGAAAGCTTCTGCCTGAGCCCCACTGCTAGTCAGACTAGACAGTGCTAACCTGCACGTAATCTGATCTGAAATTTCTATATCTATAAAGTTGTTGATGGGATATAAATTAGAGTCCAGTCAGCTGCTTGGGGCAGGACAGCTAACCAGTTCTGGTCAGTATATAGAAGCCTGTAGTTGTGTCTAGTTCCTCTTGAAACACCATCCTCCTGTAAGTGTCCTACTAGGAGAGAATTTCATCTCCTAGTGGTCCCTGGGAGCTATCTAAGGTCCTATTTCCCTCTGTGCTTTGCTGCATTGCCTCCTATAACTTAATTTCATCTACCTTGATCAGACTTCACCTTGCTTTCCTCAAGTGCTGCAAGCTTCATCTGTGAGTGTCAAGTATCCACAGAGTAGGATAGTTCCTTGGGTTAAACCATCTTATGTTTCTAGTTGCCTGATTTCTACTCATAGTCAGACATTGCAGGGCAGTATGCGCTGCTGTGGCTGGGGGAATGAGGTCGTTGTGTGAGCCAGGTGTTGACAGCAATGTGCCCTGCTGGGATGGCCTTGGCTCTTGCAGTTTTCCAAAGGCTCTGAGTGTTGCTAAGTTTCTTGATACCTAAATTGAGACATTGTAATGGGACCTAGGGTTTTAAGCGTTGGTATATTCTCTCAACTCTTGATTAATCTTGTTTTGCTTGACAAATGAATCAGTCCAGGTAGTACTACTTATCCTTGTTTGATATCAGCAAGGAAGACTCTAGGTAGTGGGGAAGTGTTGATTAGCTACATAGCTACCACAACACCAGCGACACAAAAACAACCCTGTGCTTGAATCACTGGGTCCAATCGTAATGGAAAGTGGTGCCCTTGTCGCTCTGCATTGCTGCAGTATGGTGGAGCTAAAATTCCCTGCATTATGTTATTGCTAGTGCTCTTTCAAAGAGACCTTTTACCCTGGGGTGTGGTTGGAGGGAGAGAGAAAAAAGTGACATGGAAAACCTTTTGAATATTTTAAAACTCATTAAGCAAATTCGCGCTGCTGTTCAAAGAATGTAACTCATTACTCTGTAATAAATGCTGTGCTAGACATTTGTTAGAGCTTGTGATAGTCGATTAGATTAAGTGCTTTATTCCCATCATTAATGATGTTAAGCTATTTTAGTTGTATATATGGTGAGTTAAAATTACATCTCCCCTTTTATGCTACCACTTGTAGTTGCTTATTTGTAACACTCTGTAGTCCCTTTGGGAGTTGATGTTTGGCAGACAAAGCTTGCGGTTATAAAATACAAAAGACCATGGCTTTTTTTTTTTTGCAGGGTTTGCTCTTAAGGAAATATGAAAAGCCAATTCTCATGTAATATTTTGAAGCATTTGGGATTATTTAAAAGAAAGTGTGTGTGTGTGTGTATGTATGAAAGCCATTTTTTTTGTGTGTATTTCATAGAACTTGTTCCTGTTCAAGGGGGCGGCACATGCTTTGCATCCAGCAGGTCCCAGGTATAAGGTCTAGCATTTCCAAGTATGGCTCAGAAATCCTGGAATGATTCTACCAGTCAGTATAGATGACACAGAGTCAGAAAGACCAATGGCTTGATTTGGTGTAAAGCAATTCCTATTTTCATCATCATCCAAACCAGCTTTGTGCCTGAATCTAGAATCCATCATCTGAGGGCTTCTTAAAGTAGAGAAGGTCAGAAGAGATAACCGGCTTAAAGCTGATACTTCAACACATTTTTTCTTTCTTTCTTTTTTCTTTCTTTTTTTTTTTGCCAAGCCTGCAGTGTCCATCTCTTAGCTATATGGAAAACATAATGGTCAATCTAGGCCACTTCATTATACTTTACTGCATCTACCAAGTAACTATTCTTGCTTTTGACCCGTGTGCATTCAGGATGTTAACTTAGATAAACTGAGTTTGATACATTATGTCTTCTTTGGCCCAGTAAACTATGGATTTTCTTTAGAGCAAAGTGCCTTTATGACTGGGTTCTCTCTATGGCCATTTCTGCACTAGACTGTTATAGCACTATTATTCCACTTTCAATGTCCTATGGAATCCTGGGGTCTGCAGTTTCAGGAGGGGCTGCCCCCCCCAAACTGCAAACCCTAGGATTCCATAGCATGTTGCAAGTGCAATAATAGCGCTTTAACAGTCCAGTGTGGAAATGGTCTATGTCTGCTGCTGACAAATTAGAAGACATAATACGGCCATTACCCATTCTTAAAGGATAAGAGGGCTAGTTAACATTGTCTGTCATAGAGTAACCATGTTCTAACATACATGCTCAATTTTAGGGTAATTTAAACTATTGATTTGTGGGTGTTTACTTTCCCTCTTCACTTTTCCACAAATTAGACTATTCTTTTGTTCCAGTTCTTCCTTGTCCTATTTTCTCTGACTAAATTACCCATCATCTTCTCATTGGGATTTAATTGTATTCAGCAGCAAGTTTCTCCCAGGTTATGCCAACTCTTTACTTCAGGGCAGGCCTCTTGTGGATTGTCCTGTGATTTCTCAGGCAAGCATTGTAATCACTTTTCTCAAGACACGTAGAGTTGTATTGAATTCCCCCCCACCTTTCTGTTTAAAAAGAGAAAATAGCTTTTCTGATTGCAAGATGTGGAAATATAAATGAAAATACATCTCATTTACTCATACCCCTTCAATAGATTGAGGGCAGAAAATAGCATATTCTGGAGAAAAAATGGCAAGTGAGTTAATTGCTAATGATACTTCTTTAAAAGGTATAAAGTGGCCGGTTGATCATATCACACTCTCTCAGTAGACAATGCTGTAAAGTATTCCTCAAGTAGTATTCTTTGGGGCTTGAACACTTAGAAGAGAGTAAGATGAATCTTCAGCAGGGTAATTTGTTACGAGTGTCCTTTATTTATGTTGTGTGTTGAATGTTTGGTCTTCCAGATGTTTTGACCTACAGTTCCTGCCACTGTCATCTAGTGCGGCTCAGAGCTTGGAAATCACACATCACAAGCAATAACTGTAGCATCACAAGCATGTAAACTGTAACATGTTACTTTTTGAGAGTAAGAAGAACACAATGATATCTTTGCAAAGTAACACATTTGTAACAAGTTACTAATATACTGTTCTTCAAACAGCTAGTTTTTTGTTTCTAAAAATGAACGTGCAGTAGCTAAATATTTAAAAAATCATTTTGCAAGACATGATGAATGGTAAGGGACTGTGGGAGCTGCAGTCCAAAATCTGTGAAGGCCTAAAATTTGGCATCTGTGATTTCTGTATTTAGAATTTTTGTGTGTGGCATTTTCAAGGAAAAGTCTTCTAAGTAGCTTTACCATCAGAGTGAGCAATTGCAGAGGCTGAGAGAGCCAGTTGCCACTCTCGTGGTGGGCCGCACTTGTCCTCCTGCATTGGCAACAAAAAAATAACCAGAAATGGGAACCAGAAGATTTCTGGGTTTGTTTTTAGAAAACCTTAAGCCAGAATATTTATACAGAAAGAATTGAGTGGACCTGCTTATTTTTAGAAAGTGAATTAAGAGGGGGAACAAGTGGTGCTAAAGGAGTACAGAGCTCTTGCCTCTTTGATTATTGAAGTGTTGAACTGCTCAGCAGGTAAGAATGAGAATGATTAATAAAAATGAGACTGATGGATTGTATAATGAAGCGTTACATAGCGTTATATAGAATGTTAATATAGAGACAATGAAATATAAGTTTTTTTATACAGTCAAAAAAATGGAATATGTCAAGAGTAAAGATGTATGTAAAAAGTGTGAATTTTAATTAAAAAAATAAAATAAAATAAAAATGAGACTGAGAGAGGGTGATTTTTTGCCAAGATTGGATCTTTGTAGACAATTGTTACCCTATCTGTTTTTCACCAATTGCTGGAACACAGCGCCCCTCTTGAATCAAGCGGCATTTTACAACATTGTTATTTGATAACAGACTTATATGTGCTTGTCTTGCCAGCGGAGTTCTTCCATTTGTGATGAAATTTCCACTTCCCTCCCCCTGATGTTAAGCAAACAAAGCACCCTATATTTTTATTTAATTACACTGTGTAAACCACCATCATCAAATGGCTTCCTTCAGTTCCTGGCCCTTGCTTTTCTTCTGTGAAGATGATTACATTGCTTTCAAGCCAGTTAATTGCCAAACAATAGGCTAGCTGGAGCTACTCGGGCATAGTGTAGTGGATAAATGTGCAAATCCTCAGTTCTGATCTCATCTCTGCTGCAAAGTCACATGGTGGTTGTCTGGGCTTGATGGGGTGGGGTGCTCAAAAGGGCTTTCTCGCCTTCCCTAGTTGATCTGCCCACACTTGAAGGACTTGACACGCAT
Source organism: Ctenosaura bakeri (assembly GCA_948474755.1). NCBI lineage: Eukaryota > Metazoa > Chordata > Lepidosauria > Squamata > Iguanidae > Ctenosaura > Ctenosaura bakeri. The sequence goes on along the minus strand of CAOLHI010004487.1, from coordinate 55,454 downwards.
CTACGCCACTTTGTGTCATCAGGGATGTTTGAACCGGGCAGCACTGACAGGAAACAAAAGCCTCATTCAACGTGATGTGACACTATAGTTTAGCTAGAGTGTGGAAATAACTAGCAAAATCTCACTAGTTACATGCTAATTTGTTTCCTCCCTTACCCCAACAAGTCTTAAAAAGGAGATTTGCTGCTTAACAATGCTTACAGTTCCTATGGTGCAATGAATAAGAGCTTTTGCCTCATTATTCACTTCAGGGAATAGTCTCAAGAAGAGGAGTGTGACTGGAGGACACTGAATTTGTTAGAAATAGGAAATGGCAGGGTACCCTAGCCTTGATATCCAGAACATATCGCTAGCATTAATCTTTTCAGATCATGCTGCTTGATTTTGAGAAGATGTTTTGTGTTGTGTAACTGAAATGGACACAATATTACTTATTCACCTTTTCCGGCATAGATGAGCAGTCCATGGTGGCTGATGGGTGAGTGAACAGTATATATTAGGGATGTTCCCCTGTTTCATTCTTACAAGTAAGGACATTCTTGCAACGAAGCTGGTAAAATGTGGGCTGGACAGGGCTACTGTTCGTTGGATTTGTAATTGGTTGACCGACCGAACCCAAAGGGTGATCATGAATGGCTGCTTTTCATCCTGGAGAGAAGGGACTAGTGGGGTGCCACAGGGTTTTGTCCTGGGCCCAGTGCTGTTCAACATTTTTATCAATGACTTGGATGAAGGAATAAAGGGCATGCTCATCAAATTTGCAGATGACACCAAATTGGGAGGGGCTGCTAATAAGCCAGAGGACAGGATCAAAATTCAAAATGACCTGGATAGATTGGAGAGCTGGGCCAAGGCGAACAAAATGAAATTCAACAGAGAGAAGTGTAAGGTCCTACACTTAGGTAGGAGCGTAATGATAAGATGTAAGAATACAGTTAATTGACAAGATAAATGGAATGCTGGATTAATATATAAGAGGTAATTGATAGCAAATAGAGGGTTAGTATTATAAAACGAATGATAATATTTATTAGCTCTTACAAGAAAAAAAGCTAGGAAGAAATGTTATAAATATGTGAAGTTGTTCTAAGAAGATATTACCACTATATGTTGTATTACTAAAAGATGTTTATATTTGTTTTTATTTATTTATTTCTTTTTTTTGTGGAAAATCAATAAAATTATTTTTAAAAATGTAGAACTGTTGCTACCTGTGGACAGTTTGGTGGCATCTAAAAACCGTGGGGCATCTAAAAACAGTGCACCCCCATTGGTGCCGGAAGTGGCACGGTCCATTTTTAAAACCTCCACCTCCAGCTGCCTCATTCCCGTGTGTGTGGAAAATAAGACCTCAGTTGCACTGTTTCTCTCACACGGTCTTTCTCTTTCAGCATGGGAGGGCTTCCCACTGTCTTAAATTCTGGACCCTTTCCAGAGACCGTGTCTCTGTTTATATTATTATTCTGAATTTATTATATTATTTTTATTATTATATTCTAAATTTGCCATTCACCCTGTGGTATTCCCCTTTCAGTCAGGGCTGGTTCAGGTATGTGTTTTATTACCACAGAAAGACCCTTTTTTGTTTTGTCTTTTGCTTTTTTGTTTCTGGATGTCTATGATACTTGACATTCTCCAAAGCGTATGGAATACTTTGAATTTTTCTGTGGTTTCCAGGAATGTTGTTAAACAGGACCAGCTCCAGGGTTTTATAAGCTTCAGGAAAGCAACCAAAAGCTAGGGTTGAAAGCCCTCGTATATGCATTTTTGCACGACGGGTCAGTTAGACTGGAGGACACTTTTCTCCTGTCCTCGAGTTCTTTTTATTTCTTCATTCATTCTCCACAGGAGTTGCCCTGGAGCCAAAGCTCTCAGGGTGACGCCTGTACATGAAAAGCCAAACACAATTAAAAAATCAATAAAATCCAATAAAATATGATGAAAAATCAAGACTCGCCATGAATGCAATTTCAAATAGTGCAGGTTAAAATATTTTTAAAAATGCATACTAAAAAGGTAGAAAAATAGCCACGTAAATGATTTTTTTCAAAGCTTTGCGTCCCAAGTAGAAAGATACGTCTCAGTCACATCTTGTTGTTGAGGTATATGACAAGTTAAAAGATCAAGGAGAAAAGAAAATTGTATTTGTCTAGTGTGTGTATATCCACACACACACTTTCTCTCACACATGTGTAGGTGGCAGGTTGGAAAAAGCAGTCCGTGTTTGAAAAGCTACTATGGAGAAAGCTTGCTTATGAATAACCACTTGGTAAATCTCTGTGTGTGTCTGTACTACATACTTGTATCAGTTCAATAGCACTTTAACTGTTTTTGGCTCCCTTCTAGCAAATCCTAGAATTTGTAGTTTGGCAGGCTACTTATAATTCTCTGCTAGAATGTTCTAGTGTCTGACTACAGAGAATGCTAAGTGCCCCCACCAAACTACAAATCCCAGGATTGCTCAGGGTGGCGCTGTAGCAGTTAAAGTGATATCTGGCTGATAAAACCATGTAGTGAAAGTATACCTCCTTTAGCAGCTGAAGTGGAGGTTGAATGATGATCTTCTCACAGCCACTAGACCTACTCAAAAGCCAGTTCTCGTTTTCATCTATCTGTCCCTGAAGCTTGGTATTACTTGTTAAAATATTTTTATTTAACATATCACAGACATAAACAATATAAAACAGTAACATAAACAAAACAAAACACTACCTAAGATTGAAAAAATACAAAATATACAAAAACTCAAAACAACAAACTCTATGCTACTAAATTATGTCTAAGTAAATTATAATTACTTAACAAACTGTAAATATTTAAAAAGTTGGTTCCTGCTCTGGTTGCAAACAGCTCCTATTAAATAGTTTTACTTAACTCTTAAACCAACACAAACAATTTAAGTAAATTTTGTTGCTGATAGTATTTATAACCTTAACCAAATATCCAAGAAGCACATTTACCTAGTTAATAACAGAAAAAGAACAAACAGTTGCTATTAATGGTATTCAATTATTGGCATTATTCTATTTTAAATTAAGTTTGTTCTAAATATTAGTATCAAACTTCAATATTTATGATGTAGTTAATAAGATCCTGTTGTTTAGCCAGTAGTAAGGCTAATAAAGTAAAACATAATAATAAGTAGACTAGTAGTTCTTAAAAATTTATTGATAAATCTTAAACAATTGTCCTTTACCTATAGATTGTAAATAATATAAATATCCTAAAACAGTATCAAATTGAAATAATCTAATATTTTCATAATATATTTCTCATGTAACAATAAAAAAAGTCAAAACTCAGAAAAATAAATAAAATTTTTAAATAAATAAATATGGGACAGGGCCAAAGATAGAGTTTGTGGGGCTGAACTAAAGTTGGCAGGGCCAGGGGTCATTCTTCCCAAACTTCTCCTGTCAAGTCTAGAAGCTCAGTTGTGCATGTCTGTTCAGGATTAAGCCACAATATGAGAACATTCCCACCTACAAAGTGCAGCTCGCTTCCATGCAGTAGTTTTCCTGGGTATGTAGGATGTTTAAATTCCCTTAAATATCCTCTTATATCCAGTCAGTGGATATGTCCTAGACCTGAGCATATGGCCAACAATGTTGATTATTGTTGTTAAACTTACCAAACCACTGAAAGGAAGAATGGTATATTACATTTTTGTTTGTTTGAGCATGGTTTACTTTGCACTTTGATCCTACGCTCATCTCTTGGACATAGGATTCAGCTCCCTATAACTAAAATTGTTTTCAGTTAACATTTCTCTTTGGTATAGGACAACACTCATGAACTTAACTTCATTTTTCATACTTTATGGCTTGTCTTTTCCAGGGGTGCTGTTGGATCCATAAAGTTCAGTGTTACTAACAACCGAAGTGTGTCAACTGGCCAGCTGTGGTAAGAATCATTATTCTTTATCCACAAAGGAGACCTTCCTTCTAGAAGTGGGGTGTGTAGAAAGCTAATGTAAAAGTGCACTCTTAGAAGTTTTGAACCTTTCTGAGCTTTGCTGTTCCCAAGTTTCTTAACAATTCTGCTCTCTTTGAGTAGAAATCTGTGAATGGAAGACTGAAGTTCAGCTTCTGGAAATAACTTTTAGTGACCCTTTTTTCCCCCTTGGTCCAGTGCTGAAATCATCAAAACAGTTGCAGTCTTTAAGATGTAGATCAGTTCCTTGAGTCTTAAACCAGAGGCACAGATAATTCAAGTTTCTGGCTCATAAATTGGTATGTAAGGTCTTGGAGAGCTGTTACCAACTGGAGTAGACTGTACTGGGTTGGGTATGATTTGGTCTACTTTAAAAAAAATACACAAAAAGTGTTTGTAAATTTAATGCTAGATAGCATGCTTGAGAGATTTTTAAAGATTTTGGTAGAGGAGGGCTGTAGGTCAGTGACAAAGCATATGTGTTGTATGCAGAAGGGCCTCTATTCATTTCCTGACACCTGTAGTTATGGGTGGGAAATGCACCACCTTGAAGAGGAAAGTAAGATACAAACATAACTGACAGCTAAAAAAATATAGTGGAGGGTATTGTAGCAATCCAGTGAAATGCAAGAAGCTTATATATATCTGCTAAGAAGTAAGCACATATGGTTCAATTGGACTTCCCAATAAGTGTGAGTAGGATTGCAACCTAAGGTGCAAATGGCCTACAATAGTGAGAGGTACTTGCAAGGCACAGTGGGTAATTTATCACAATTTGAGATGCACTTCTTCTTCTTTGGCTCATGAATTACTCTTACAAGAAGTGTTCTGTCAACATTACTAACAGCTCAAGCTTTTGACCCAAGCTGGGTCTCAGGAGCAGAAACAAGCACTGTAGTATCACCATTATCTTGCCATTAGCGGGGGCACTTGAAATTAAATGCATGAGGGTACTGTTATCTATCTTGTGCATTTAGAACACAGTGCTTTACAGTATGGTGTCAACAAAGTCATCTCAAGTGTGAACAAAGGGTAGAAAATAGCTCTAACTGAAAAGTCGCGCACAAATAAATAAATTCCAAATGTTCCTTGTAATGCTTCTGAAGTTGTGTTGTCTTGGCAACTCTTTCTTTCTCTCTTAATAGAAAGAAATAAGAGGGAGATTTTTTTTGACATGGCAAAAAAGGGGTGGCTATAGGGAAATAAAACTAATGGTTAGAATTGACTTGTAGACCAATGGCTACTTGAGTTTTTGTAGCATTTGGGAGGCAGCCAAAACAACAGTGAAATTCTGATTGGTCCTTGTACTGATTGCTTGGTAAGAAAGTGTCTGCATTGGTAAGCTTTACATCTGTGTGTGTATCTCTTGTATGCACACATGCAGCATCCCTCCATCACCATACTTTGGTTGTCAGTATGCCACAGGCAGAATACTCTTTGCATTACTCTTGCATTAATGAAAGAAGTTCTTGAAGAAGAAACATTCATTTGATGATGAATTCAGGGATAGGCCCTACTGTAGACTGTATAAATCTATAAATATTTTCTCCATTGATTTTTATGTGGATAGACCAGAGGAGTTAACTTTTGGATTGTAAGTAGAGTGAAGCATGATGTTGGAAGCACAAGATTAGACATTTTGCTACTTCTGAGAATTCCATGCAGAACATTCTGACATTTCTTACATTATTTAAGCATACCTGAAATTAGGATTTGAGGGATTCTGCAGGGTCATTCACATATTTTAAAATTTATATAAGCTGCTTTTCCATACAAAAGGACTCTCAGAATAATGAAACAGAAAAAAACAATGGTGGTTTTGCTTACTAATAGTCTGTACCTCTCACATCATGCTCAGTTGGATGTAGGTGAAGAGTTGTGCTATCTTAGCAGTGTTCCAATGTCAACTTTCAAGCTGCCTTACATTTAGTCAGATGGTAGATTGATCTTCCTCGATATTGTTTATGTACTCTTCGTGGACCAGCAGCTTTTTATAGTTTCAAGCAAGAGTCTTTCCCTGCCCACCTGGAGATGCTGAGGGTTGAAGCTGAAACATTCTGCATACAACTATTGAGAAATCCAGTGCTGCGTTTAGGTTTATTAAAAGTGCACTTGAGGAAGACAGTCTTAGTGGGGTCCATTCTAGAGAGCTTTCCTTGGTCCCTTTATAACTGCTTGCTCGCTTGCATTTTCTACCTGCAGCAATTGCACACAGATGGCCCAGGTGAAAAAAGAAGTAATGGCAAGGAAAAGTGCAAGAGGTTGGTGGTTTCCAAATAGGCCCAGGGGTCTGATAGTGCCACGCCCTGATGCCTGCCTTGGAGCACATCAAAATTTGTTTTGCTGCTCCTGAAATGTATACTTTATAAACAATGTTTAACTGTAGGTGTACTTAATAATGGTCTTTTAAAGTCAGATGTCTCCAAGACCCCTTGTGTTCCCTGCTTTTGATGAATTTGGATAGTGGTTGTAGTTATCTTACTATCAGCTCACTTGTAGCTCTTCTGGACTTTAGATGAAGAAAAAGCTGACTTCATTAGGAATCGAGACTTCAGGAAGTGTCTCTGGGGTACAGGACTTTAAGCTGATTCTACAATGTTGTTTTGGGAATCTGCCATCTACATTGGTATCACTCAATTATTCATTTTCCAGGAATGCATTATTTATTGGCTTGAGTAGCACGAGGGAGCTAGATCTGAAGCTTATAGGCTCACCGTGACTTTTCTGAGGTGCCTCGCCAAAACTTGAGGCAAGGATGTTTTCCCACATTGAGGAAAACTAGTTCAATGTCCTAAGTTTGTATAGCTTGCAAGAGGGCTGACACGTCTTAGATTGAACCAGGATTTTATTTTTCCCACAGTGTTGGATGCATGTTCTTCTGTGTTGTCATTTTGGATGTCTAAAGAGACTACCAGGGTATGGTGTGCATCTTAGGCACACATTGTTTCTGTAGGTCATGAACAAAAAAGCTGGTTGTCACAACCGAGCTAGAGAGGCAGTGGCTTCACAGTAGTTTCTCAAGAGGCCAACCTTTTCGGTTTCTGAGGATGATAGTTCATTTCCTTTTGTGATACTCTAATGATGCATGACTTGCATAAAAATCAAAGAACTAAAGTTGAAGTGGTCTCTTTTGGCTTGAGTTTCCTTACATGAAGAAAGCATGTGATAGAACTTCTAGCTTCATTATATTCTGATATTTCTGAGTAAGAAGGAGCCCATTAAGAACCTAGCTACACAGCCAATTACTTTATAGCTCATAGTAGAAAGTAGGATGTTGGCAGCTGGCATCCTCTGGGCCAAATCTGGCTGACAAAGAAACCTCACCTACCAGTTAACAGAATCAGCCAGGGAAGCTACTCAGGTTAGTCACTGGTAAGCAAGCACACTTGCAGTGGAAGGGAGAGAAGCGCAAGGCAGCATACAGTATGGAGCAGAGATGACTATAAAAACTATAACATAAAAAACCCCAACACCCTACCTCTGCTATAATTCTGACTGCTGTGTGGTGAATGTTACAGAGTTGTAACATACACCCTAATCTCAAAATGTAAACTTGGATTCTCAGCAACAATAATAGAAAATTTACCACTGTAGATGTGTATGTCTTGTGGGATGCACACAAATGACTTTTCTTTTATGGATGGTAATAAGAGGGAGGGGAACCACCTTAAGTTTAATTACTGAGTTGCTTTGAAAGGGCCAGTGCTGTTCCAGTAACATCCTTGATCAGTAAATTGTTAGGGAGAATCCTGTTAAACCAGCTTGCCATTAATCCTTATTCTGCCCAATGGCAACTAGCTCTATTGTCCTTAATTTAGAAAAAGGGGAAAGCTTTAAATAGGATCCCTGTAGGTAAAATCTGTACAAAGTAGTATTGCAGAAGTAATAACTATTGACATGTATTCACTCAGTTTCCACCTTGGAGTGAACATGTTTAGTTGTAAATAAGCTTGGCTATCTAAGAGCCAAACCATACATGACATGGGAAGCCCGTAATTGGATTTCCCAATGTCGTTTTCCTTTTATATATATAAAAAACCCTGTAATTTGAATAGGGAGGCTAAGTTGCCCCCCACTCCTCCTATTCAGTCAGGCTTTTGGCAACTGACTTAGCTACAAAGGACAAGGTGTTAATAGGTGGATTCTATCCCTTTTAATTTTAAATTATTGTTAATTTAATTAATCTGTTTTAGATGTTTTTTAAATCTGTTTTAGATGTTTTTTAAATCTGTGTTTAATATTGTAACTCCATGATTTTATTCATACTTTGATGATGAATTCAGGGATAGGCCCTACTACAATTTTTTTGACTACAATTTTTGACAAAATTTTTGACTACAACTCCCCAGCAGTGACTTGGTTTTTGGAGGGGAAGCTGTAGCCCAAAACCAGCACTCTTCCAAGTTCTGGATGTAAACCAAGGCCATTGTAGAAGATTGTGGGACTTCTGGGGAGGGAGAACATTACATTCTTGCTGATGTTGTTAAAGCATGCAAAAATAGCAGTAAGTTTATAGGGACAGACAGGGAAGGAATGTGGTAAAAAAAAATGACAGCTGTAATGTAGAGAGCAAAGCTCACTGTTCAAATTGATTTTTCTACTATTTCAGTCAGTTGGATTCTGGTTTGCTTTACAAGATTCAACTGCTGTGCCACAATAAGTAAGACTCACGGTGGGGTGGAAGGTAGTAATTAACTCACAGCAGGACTGTGCAACGTTTTGGGGAGGGAAACTGGCAAGTGCATGCCAGTTGGACACTGCAGTAAGAAAGCAATTTACCCAGAATGGAATTTGTAAAAACAACCCTTCTCTGGCAGTAGATGCCATTGGGATTATTGATACTTACAAATGGTCATGAACTTTAATACAGAGATGTCAGGAGCCCAGGGCTTGTGGTCTGTGGTAGAGTTTTGTAGCATTTTACTCCTGGGGTTAATGAGTTCCACCTAGAGCTGCAGTTAATCAGTGGATAAATCGACTACAGCTTTCCTTGATTAATTGACAATGGCTAATTACAATCAGTGATTTAAGGTGGGCTTGATTCTGGTGGTTACCCTAACAGGTTATGAAAAACGAGTGATAGGTTTTGATTCCTTTACAATTCAACAACATTGTATGTCTGTCAATATATTCTTAATACACGTACATTGATGGTTTTATAGTCTGCACATGTATAAGTTTTCTTTAACCAGAAGTTCTGCCTGTGAACTTGGAAAGTTAGGTTTAGCTGTTGTGAGTGATTAATTTCCTATATGATTATTGTTGAGGGCCACAGAACAGGAAAGGGCTGTTGCCTTCATGACATGCATATAGGTTTCTCAGAAGTACCTTGGTAGCCACTCAGGAACTAGAATGCTTAATTAGATCCTGGTGACTTGCTGCAGGGGGTCTGAGGGCCACTCTCATCTTTCCTACCTACCTCCAGACCCTACAGTCTGCACCTGTACTTCTGGGAAGCTGGAAGTGATAGGAGACCATGCCTGTTTGCGTTTTTTTTATCCTCAATTTGGGGAAAGGGCTTTGCACCTTATTTTAGGCCACAGTTGTGTCCCTGGTGGCTTCTAGAGATGTGAATCTCCATTTTTATCAACTTTTAAAAGAATATTGGAGTCGAGAGGGTGCCCTGGGACACAGATGGCTTCTGTGGGTAATGTGTAGCTGATGGGTCACCCACTTCCTACCCATTGAACAGTGTTTATGTTCATTAGGCAGACCAAATGTTAATCTGAGGCCCTTATCATCTAACTCAATGGTGGGGAAAATGTGGCCTGTGCCCCTAGAGCCCCCAGGAGTTTTTGCTTTTTTGCTTTCCACAAAACTCTTTGTCATTTTTTCAGGTGCAGTGACTGAGGAGGTGGATTGTTATCCATAAAAGCTCTTGCTAAAATATACATCAGTCTTTCATTTTTTAAAAAAACCTCTGGACTATCTGGAAGTCAAGGTAGACTGTAGAAAATGAGGTCCCTCTAGTCTTGGAGGAAATGAGTTTGCTTTCCTTATCTAAAATTTCCCAGTTAAATATTGTCATTTCAATATGCTTTAGTGGGCTTTTGGTCAGACTTGGGTTGAGCTTCAACTAGTTCACACAGTAGGATGGGCAACTGCCAAAAAGCTGCAGCATACATGTACTACTCTCTTTGTGGTTCTTTGAATCTCTGCCATTGGTTCTGGACTTGGCTCTACTTGCTGAAGGGAACAGGACTACCCTGTAGCAAGTGAATTGTGGACAAGAGGTCTGGCCATGTTGATAGGAACTTCTAATTTATACAAGCATGAAAAGATTAATTTTTTCCATTGTGTGTTCCCCTTAAATGGAAGAAAGGTCATCCAAGGAAAGCAATTTTTAACAAGAATGCTCGCTTCCCTTCTGTGCACCCTTTCTTCCTAAATAACAATGTGCTCGGATTAATCCTTGCATTTAAGTCCCAAAGCTAATCAAACTTTGTTATGTAAACACTTATGATTTCTGCAGATTAGGCAATTCTTTGGTGCTTAGGAGAGGAATTCTTTTCAAAGCAATGGTCATGGTGGGTTTAGCCCCCTCCTCTTTTAATTGCTTTCCCAAAAAAAGTTATTTTTGATGTAATGAATGTAAGGTGCATATGGATCAAAAGCATCTGATAAAATGTGATAATGAAATATGATTGCAGCTTTTAGAACCTGCAAATAAATTTTCTTAAAAAAACCAGCGTTGCAATGTGATTTATTTCAAAAGGTGCTTTAAGCTATAAAGGTATATAGCAATTATTTTTACCTTGGTTCACTGAAGTTGAAAGCTAATTGGAATTTTTTTTAAAACTCAGGAGGCCAGTTACATGTGATTATTCCCCTCCCCACTTTGAAATTGTTGAGGGGTATATCTTGTTTCATATTGAAATTATTAGCTGTTTCTAAATAGTTTGATTTAACTACTGGAAGAGGATAAATGCAAGGTTATTTTTGTTAAATAGTAGATTTTTATTTTCTCCACCTGTTCTACAAACGAGCCAAAGTATTAAATGGTAGAATGACTTCATTCATTCATGCTACAAGTAGGGGAGTTCTGTGTCACCTGCTTTCAACAAAATCAAGTTTACTTTACATATGGAGAATCATAGAGTTGGAAGGGACTCTATGATCCATCAGGTCCAACCCCCTGCTTGATGCTGGATCTTCAGCTAGAGCATAACCAGCATGTAGCTGTCCAGCCTCTTTTTGAAGACGTCCAAAGAAGGAGACCCTACCATTTCTCTAGGCAATCTGTTCCATTGCTGAACTTCTCTGACCATCAAGAAGTTCCTTCTATTGTTCAGTTGAAATCTACCCTCCTGTAACTTAAAACTATTAGTGCTGATCCTACTTTCTGGGGCAGGAGAAAACAAACCTGCCCCTTCTTCTCTGTGATAGCTCTTGAGATATATAAAAGGTGAAATCATGTTACCTTCTCAGTCTTTTCTTCACCAAACTGAACATGCCCAACTCCCTCAACTTTTTCTCATATGTTTTGTTCTCCATACCTCTTATCATAGAATCATAGAGCTGGAAGAGACCACAAGGGCCATCAAATCCAGTCCTGTGCTATGCAGGAATATTCAATCAAAGCATTCTTGATAGATTGTCATCCAGCCTCTGTTTAAAAGCTCCCAAAGAAGAGGATTCCACCTGACTCCAAGGCAGCGTATTCCACTGTTGGACTGCTCTTATCATCAGGAAGTTCTTCTTAATGTTTAGATGGAGTCTCTTTTCCTGAAGTTTGAAGCCATTGCTCCATAGTGTCCTAGTCTCTGAAGTAGCTGAAAACAGATTTCCTCCTTTCTCCATATGACATCCCTTCAAATATTTAAACACAGCTATCATATTGCCTCTCAACCTTCTCTTCTCCAGGCTAAACATACTCATCTCCCTAAGCCCCTCCTCATAAGGCTTCATGGACTTTTACCATTTTGGTCACCCTCCTCTGGACACATTCCAGCTTGTCAATGTCCTTCCTGAACAGTGGTGCCCAGAACTAGACGCAGTATTCCAGGTACGGTTTGACCGAAGCAGAACAGAATGATTCTGTTACTTCTCTTGACCTAGACACTGTACTTCTGTTGATGGTAGCCTAGAATTGCATTGGCTTTTTTAGCTGCTGCTTCACACTGCTGTCTCATGTCAGGCTGGCTTGAAAAACCTCTTATCTTATTTTCGCCACTCTATATAGGGGAGGTGGTTGGGAAAGGAGTTTGAACTAATTGAATACTAAGAATATTACCCTCTAATACCCTGTATTAGAGGAAGAGGTGTTCCATAAATAGCTGAACAGCTACTAGTGAAACAACTAGCATGACTAGTCCAAGCAGTATCTAGTCCACTGAGATTGTGATGAGTTGCACTACAACTTGTGGAATGACTTGTGTATGTAGAATCTAAATATTAGATCTGTCACTTGCATAAAGTGCAAACCACAAACACTGGGAAGTTTACATTAGCCATTTGATATGCTTCTCTGCATCAGGCATGAAAATGTCTTGCTAAAACTCTGAATTAGCTTAAACCTAACTTTTAGTAGTTTAAACCTAAGAACGTAAAGATGAATCTTGCTGGATCTTCCAGCTTCTTGTTTCTCACAATAATTGGCCAGACGCTCCTGGCATGCTCACAACCAGGACAAGAATTTAGTTGTCCTCTCTTGCTCTTTTTCTTCAGTGATTGGCAGTCAGTGTGGCATGTTGGAGGTTCTGTATAGCCATCATGACTAATAGCTATTGATACACAACCCCCCTTTAAATATATCTGATTCCCACTATGTTAGAACCTGATATCTCAGTTCAAGTTTTAGCAAGTCTTGACTGGAGTTTTGTAGTTATGAGTGGAGAGTGCCACCAAATAAAATAAAAATAAAAATAAGGGCATCAAAAATGTCTCCCAATCATTAAAAGGGCATTTGATTGACAACTTTAGTTAGTCTCCTAGGAGGGCTGTGTTAACAGTCAAAATAAGTTGTACAACTGTTCCATCTTTTCTTCCTTAACAGATTTTCAGTGGAAAGAAAAAAAGATGAAAGAAACAGTAAGAAAAGACCTGAGGGTTATAAGTAAAAGATAACATTGTCTGGATCCCCTCCCATAAAATTACATTCACCATGTCTCATAAAAGCCTAGTCTGGAATTACCCCTGGTAATTACTCCTTCATAAGTGGAAGATAGTGGATTGGGTTTTGTGCTGGCAGAACTGACACTCCAAAAGATCATTACCCCTCCCCTCCTACCAACCAGAAATATTTTCTACTGTCAGCTAGAAGGAGATCAGTATGATCATTTTCACTAGAGTAAACTTTACATTTGTGCATGAATGAATTGGCACATGTAAATAGAAAGACCTCTCTCTTTCCCCTTAAAGCTCTTATAAGAGCATCTTGTAAAAACATCTTGTAAAAGATGCTTGTGCCAATAAAAATTCTGAGACTCCAGAGCTTGTCATTCACCTTGTCATTCATTATTGGTTGTGGAGCTTTGGGTTGGTGCTGAGGAGTGGAATTCAGAAAGGCAGTTTAATCATCTGCTCCTTTCCCTTTACCATGAAGTGAGATATGTTTTAAAATAATTTTTTTTAAAAAAGAATCTGCTATTAATTTTCTTCCTCATGAATATTGCAGCAGTGGAGAAATGGTGAGAGTTTCCTGTAACGTACTTTATTCCTTGTCTTTACTTCACTAAGATTAAAAGCATTCTCCTGCTGCTGATCACTGTATGTATTATACTATATGTTGTTGTCCTCATCTTTGTCATCTCCTTCTCCTTCTTTGACTGACCTAATAAGTAAAGAAAGTATCTCATGTGCAGTGTTGACTTTGTGTTTGACAACCATAGAAGGGAATGATTTAAATATGTTTCTTTCCCCTACCTCTTTTATGTGTGGGAAATAACATAGCTACACCCAATGGAACATCTTTTCCCCTCCTGTTTCAGAAAGTCTCTGTGCTGTATCTGTTGTGATTTGCTGGTATGTTCAACTTCTTTGTTTGGTCTTGCCACTCCTCAAATCTTTGATGACTGGGCTACTAGGACTAGCAACTACTGGCTGAGCTTTGGGCAAAATTCCTGAATGGCCTGTGAATCTCAGCACACTTGGCATTCTTAGTAGTGTGGTACATGATAAAGAATAAAATCCAAAAGGAATTATTTTAATGGTAATGTAGATTTGCCATCGTATTGAGTTAGAAGAGTAAGTAACCCCTGCCCCAATTGCTGGTGCTACAACTACAACTATGAATCTGTAGAACACACAGCTGAAAGCCAGGAAGGCAGAGGTGGGGAATAGATCAAAACTTGGTACCCTGTTAACTACGGTTTCCTAATTGATAGCCCAATGGTTAGCAATAGACTGTTGTTGCTAGAAACTGCTTCATCTACAATAGAAGTTAGGAGAATGCACATCTATTAACTCCTAAGAAAATGCAAAATTTATACTAGAGGAATAGAATTTCAGTCATAAAGGTTAATTCTGTGATATCTGATGGACAGAAACAGATCTGGCCTCAGGAGTAGAAACACCAAAACAAAGGGCTTGTCAGGGTGGAACCTCTTCACACTCTATTCAAAATTGGAAGGAAGTGGGGTTGAGTGGACTTCCCTTTTTCTAGTCACCATTTGTTTTATGGGTTTGATTGGTTCAGTGTTCTGGTCTGCCTTCTCTGATTTAACACCAAGGGCTCCTAAAATCAATTCCAGCTTTCCTTCTGTTTTCATCTCTTTTCCCTCTATGAACACAATTGATACTTAAACGCACACAGTATATATGAGCAGATGAGCTTAAGATCTTTGTAAATGAGTATAAAGTTGTGCATTTGTATACTAGATGGGTAAATAAATTGAAAACAGAGAATGCAAATTTAAAGCAGTGGTGAATTGTGCATGTATAGCAGTCTCTGAGAGATCCATTATTCAATATCAATTAATGGCAGATTCCTGACCTGCCCTATCCTCTTGAAACTCTAAGATCAAGCTGAGTATAGCAAAGACACTTACTAATAGAGCAGAGTCAGGTCAAATATGATAGGGTCCCATTTAGTAAGTCACTTCAGCTATGACAGTCTTATTCAGAAAGGCAACGTATGTCAGCACCACGGACAGAGCACTTTGAAAGGTGTTGGCTGGAATATTCTCACCCACATAAGTAGGGATATTTCCTTAGTAAGATGCAGAGGCCTTCTGAAGGCACCTCCTTCCTTGGCTGTGTCTTCCTCTAAGCCTGAGCAATGTTCAGTGCCAGAGAACGTGACAATCTCTGAGTTGTTTGTGTGAATAGCTTTGTCTGCATCCTGAACTGGAAGCAGCAAGCAGACCTTGAAATAAAAGGCAGGCTTACCATAAGATTCATTTCTTTCCTGCATTTTGTAAAGTGCTTGAAGAAGAGCATATGTAGAATTCTCACTCTTCTGGTTTGGGCAGCCATAGTTAGACTTTACATTTGGCTTGAGCAAAGGGTGACCCTCTAGAACTGATGAATTCCCATCAGCTTTAAACAACATGACAAATGGTGAAGAATGCTGGCAACTGTAGTCGAACAACTTCTGGAAGGCTGCAGTTTGCCCACCTTTGCTTTATGAGTTGAGAATATTTTAGCATGGGTGCCGCTTCAGCAAATAGATCCTGTTTTCCACAACACCTTTCAAAGTGCTCTGTCCGTGGTGCTGACATACGTTGCCTTTCTGACCAAATGCCTCAAGGAGATCCTGTCCCCTGATTGTTCCCCAGCAGGTGGTACTCAGTGGCAAACTGCTTCTGAATCTGGTAGTTGCACAGAATCTTGATGGCTCGTGGGTTGTTAATTATTGTCCTTTGAAGTCATCCAATCCCCCTCTAAAGTCTTTTAAGCAAGTGGTCATTGTCACATTTTGGGACAGTTATTTCCAAAAAAGAGTTTTCATGTGTCATGAGAATCAAGTACTCCTTTTTTGTCTGGCTTAGATTTCCTGCCAATCAGTCTTCTCTAGGTTTTAATATTGTCAGAGATGGAGGAAAAAGTTCTTTCTATTAGTTTTCTCTCTACCATATATAATTTTATAAGGTTCTAGCCCGCCTACCCTCAGTCATCTTTTTTCTTTATTATAAAGCTCTGGTTTATGTAATCCTTCATCAGTTGGACACTGCCGCAGCCCCATGCCCCTTTCTGCATTTTTCCAGGATTCCAAACTTGGTGAGTAGAATTATCTTTGAAGACTGGAATAATTAAAAATATTAAGCATAAACAACGGAGTCTTGCAGTACTTTTAAGAGTGATGTTTATTAATCTTTAAGATGCCACAGGACTCTTTGTTTTGCAACAGATTTAACATCGCCATCCCTCTGGAAAGCATGAAGTTTGCGTTCCTTATACAGAATGTTAATTTCTTTTTCTCTTGTTGCTCTAAACTTGGTCCTGTTTTTTGTTTTATTTAATTCTTAGTCTTATTCTTCCAGGAGTTAAAGTGCCTTCTTTGTTGTGTTGACAAGAATATTACCCTATTATCTATCTATGGGACTTGTTTCTTAAGGATGGTTCCTGTAGACATCCAGCTTCAAAATGCCTTTCTGTGTGTGAAATGAGCAGGGAAATGAATGAGTTCCATATGGGCAACGTCAGAGAAGGCACCTAAGGTCACCGGTTGTACACATGCTTGCTTTGTGGATGTCTCAGGTTCAGTCCCTGGCATTTTCATTTTTCTTTCTTTTAAAATATTTGACCAGATTTTTAAACTACCACTAAATCAGTGGCAATGTATATATGTCTCTATAGGGCAGCTTCTTTGAAGGGGCCTCGCAGGGTTGCATAAAGATAATAACGTCCTCTCCATTTGCACAGTGCATTACCGTCTACTAATAACTCTACCCTGGTTGGGGTAAAAAGGTTTGGATCTTTTCATCATGACTGATCACATAACAAATCAGAGTACAGGATATACATTTTCTTGTCTCTTTCCCCACTCCCCAGCTTCTATATGTTCTATACAATCCTGCATCATATAGAAAACAAATCTTTGAAAACAACAGTTGGATCTCAAAATAAGGGGTTGTACATTCTTCTTTTAGTATGTAGAATTGTGGAATCTTAGAGTTGGAAGGAACTGCAATGGCCATCTGGTCAAAGCCATACACAGTTACAGCACTCCTGAATTATGCCATCCAGCTTTTATTTAAAGATCTCTGAAGAAGAAAAGTTCCCCAGCTTCTGAGGCAATCCGTTCCACTACTGAACAGCTTTTCAGGAAGTTTTTCCTAATGTTTAGGTAGAACTTCTTTTCTTGTAATTTGAATCCACTGGTTTGTGTCCTGGTCTCTTGAGCAGCCAAAAATAAGCTTGCCCTATCTTCTACGTGGCATCCCTTCAGGTATTTAAAGATGGCTATCATGTCACCTCTCAGCCCTCCTTTCTCCCAAGGCAGACATAGGCGTGTCCTTAAGTTGTTCCTTATAAGGCTTGGTTTCCAGACCTTTGCTTATCTTGGTTGTCTTTCTCTGGACACATTCCAGTTTGGCCATATCCTTCTTGAACTGTAGTACCTAGAAATGGACCCAGTGTTCCAGGTGAATTCTGACCAAAGTGGAATAGAGCAACACTGTTGCTTCCCTTGATCCAGATACCATGCTCCTTTTGGTGCAGCTAAGGTTGCATTGGCTTTTTGGGCCATTGCATCACTGTGTTGACTCATGTTTAGCATGTGACTGTTAAGACCCCTAGATCCTTTCTCACATGTACTGCTTTTAAGCCAGGTATCACCCATTGTATAGTATGCATTTCACAGCTTCTGCCTAGATGTAGTACCTTACATTTATTCCTGTTGAAATAATTTTGGCCCAGCTCTCCAATCTGTCAAGGTCATTTTGAGTTCTGATCCTCTCCTTTACGATATTATCCCCCTCCCATTGAGTAATGTTTACAGTTTTGATAAGTGTGCCTTCTATTCCATCATCTAAGTCATTTATAAAGATGTTAAACAACACTGGGCCTGGGGCAGAACCCTGAAGCATCCCACTCATCACTTCTTTCCAGGATGAAGAACAATTATTGATGAGTACTCTCTGGAACTAGATTGGGAACTTTTTTATAAGTCTGATGGTTGAATTCCAATTTGTGAAGGATCTCTGGAGTCACATTCCAGCAGTACATGGGGCTAAAGGCATGGGATAAGGCTAAAGCAAAATTAAGGCAATTAAATCCTAAAACCAGTTCCTGTCATGAGAACTAATGTGTACTAGAGCTTAAATACCTTAGTTAAGTGGTGGAACATGTGCTTTGCAGGAAGAAGTTCTCAAGTTCAGTCTTTAGCATTTCCAGGTTTGTTTTTTCAAAGATCATGTTGTAGGTGATGAGAAACACCTCTGAACTGAGACCTTGGAATGCCGTGGCCAGCAAGGATGGACAACACTGAGTTCAGTTAAAAGAGTTCTGACCCAGTAGAGAAGGCCACTTCTTTTGATTGTCACTCTAGTGCCAAATGTGAATGTCATAACTGAAAGTCTATTGCTTTTAGCACTTAGGAATGTGCATTACATAAAGCACTGTTTGAAAAGGTGCGTGGTGTTACTGGAATGCTACATACAGTAATTTGGAAAGGTGGTGGTGGAAGAGAAAGTAAATAAGTGTTTTAATCCTAAAATCCATGGAATGAACACATTAGCCATGTCAGTTTTGTATAGATAGATTTGTTTTTGCTCTCGAACTGGTAAATGAGGGTTGTTTTGGTCCACAGCCAAATAATAAATACATTGAGGCAATTTCATGCCTCATGAATTATAGAAGAGAATGTTTGGTACGTGGAACTTGTGTCTTTGCCTGGCTGGCTCCCCCTGCTCCCCAAATCAGTCTCTGTTTGGTTTAATCCCTTTGGGAATCTCTGTTTGAACCATCTTTCACAGCCTGTAGGATGTCTCTGAAAGCCTTCAGACTGCTTTGGCAGAATGGAAAGAATTCTAAATATGAGCCCGTTTTCCCCTTGACTGGAGCCTTTTTTCCCCCCTTCTTCATTTTGCAAACTCCCAGATGGTAGCAAAAATGCTTTGATCTTATCATAATGGCCAGCTCTGGTTAGAAAGAAAAACACTTTTCTGAACTTGGGGGCTCTAAGCAGAGTTTGCGGCACAGTGTGTTTTAAAATTCCTTCTGTCCTCCTGGTTCTTTGGAAGGCAAGTGCTGCTAGTGCTGAAAAGAAAAGAAGCTATGTTTCTAGGAAAGGAGAAGGCGTTGTTTTGGCCTTGTTGTATACTTAGAGCTTCTCTCAACTAAGGATTCTCTGTCTTGGGGGTAAGCAGCTTGTTCAGTGCCAAGGGCCACAGCAGGCAAGAGCATGAGCCCAAGGGCGACTGCTAATTTGCATATTTTAGTTGCAAGTCATTAACTGAATCTGCATATTGTTCTTGTAGACTTGGCAGATGCTGAATGCTAGGTTGGCAGACATCTTGCATGCACTCTGCATATTTGAGAGGAATTGACATGTTGGCCCAGTTAGGGTGGAAAGAGCTGTGGTACCACAGAGGTTAATCAATTTATGAGTAGCTGGCAACATAGACCAAGACAGACCAAAAAAAATCCAAGTTGTATGTGATAATTATGAGAGCCAGTGGGGTGTAGTGGTTTGAATATTGGGCTACTACCGTGGAGATCATGGTTCACTTCGCTGCTCAGCCATGGAAACTCCACTGGGTGACCCTGGATGCATCACACACGCTCAGCCCCAGAAAACCCCATGATAAGTTCACCTCAGAGTCACCACAAGTTGTAAATGACTTGAAGGCACACAACAACAGCAGTGTAATTATATGTACATGTGGGCTATCCATGAACTAAACTTAGAACAGCACTTACATGGAATCAGCCAAGACCCTATTGGTTTTTCAGATCACCTGATCAGGCCGGACTGATAAGTTGCAGTATTCTCTTTGGCCATTACATTGTTAGTGCTGCAGTCTTTTAGTGCCTTACACAATGTCACTTTCTCTTTGCTCCTCCTTCCCTGGCCACTATTAATTGTAGAGTTGAAAATAATATACAGGTTTATGATTGTAAAAATCATACTTCCAAATCTTGCTTCCAGTCCCCTGAGTATGTTTCTTGGCACATTTTAAAGCAGATTTGTTTTCCCCTCTGGGCACAAAGCCTGTTTGTTGTCTAAAAATGAGCATTTAGATTCTCAAAATTCAGGGGGGAGTTTATGCTAGCAGTACGAAAGTACCTTGGATGGGAGCCATGAATGTCCCTCTTCTGTTTTTGCCTGTAAAAAGAATATATGAATAGACAGCAATTGACCTGACCTGAGGGAAAAATGGGTACATGGGATATTAATTCCATTCATTATGGGGCTAATTAAGGCAGGAGTGAGCAAAGTGCATACCTCCAGTTGTTTTTGGATAGCAGCAGCTGTAACCAGCATAGCCAATCATGAAAGGCGATGGCAATGGTAGTCAAATAACATCTGGAGAGAGAGCCAGTGTGATGTAGTGGTTTGAAGATTGGGATTATGACCCTGGAGCTTCCATGCTCAGCCAAGCAAACCACCTCGGTGACCTTGGGCATGTCACATGCTCTCAGTCCCAGAAAACCCTATGATAGGTCTGGTTTAGGGTTGCCATAAGTCAGAAACAAATTGACGGCCAGCAAAAACAACAACAACAACCGGAGGACCACACTTTGTCCTGAATGGAAGGACTGAGGACTGGTGTAGTTTACAGAGTAAAAGTGTGAATCAGGAAGACTTTGGCTCAAATCTAAACTGAGCCATGAACTCACCGGGTGGAATTAGGCAAGACTCTGTCCTTTTCCATCTTGGCCTCAGCTTCCCCAGCTCACATTAGTGGGCGCTTGTAAGGACTGCAGAAATGACTGATGCTGTTCTCTTTTATTGCCTGACGCAGGAGCTAATTGTAAATTATTTTAATTTAATTGTTCTTTTGTATTGGATTACTTGCTAGCTACCTTGGAGTTCTAAATTTGGAGAAAAGGTGGGATAGGAAAGTTTTATTCATGACAGCAATGGCAGAAATGAAGATGATGTCATGTGCGTGACATGATAGTCCAGCTCAGGTTTTGCAGACTCAGGGTAGCCATGACTTCCTTGACTGAGTCTATCTTATCTGTAATGAAATCTCCCTCTTCCTACTGCCCCTAGCTTGAGCAAATGTGGAAATCCTTGTTTGTCTCTGCTTCCCTTTCATGCAGTCAAGGCAGGCTGATGGATCAATATTTATCTTGAGCTTGGGATGCACACGGTCAGTGAGCCAGCCTTACCCTCTGCCTTTGATGCAAATGAAGCAGCAGAAGCAGGAGCCTCTGCATTCTTTGATTCCGTTGAGATGAGGAAGGGTTGAAATGCTTTGTTCTGTTCCTTGAGGAGAATCTTGAAAGCATCTCTAGGGACTCGTGTGTAAGAAGTTGGCAGGCCTCTGAAGAACACCAAGGGGAAGAGGTAGGAAGAACAAGCGAAGGGAGATCTTAACAACAGCAAAAACAAATCAATTTCCCCATGCCTCTAAAATTAAGAAATCTTGGAGAAGCCAGAAGTGTATTGGGAAGGGGTAGAACACTAGTTCCTTTCATTTTGGGTACCAAAAACAAATTTGTTTTAATTCTGTGTGTATGCCCTATCATCCAGTTAGTAGATCTCTTAGGATCCAGATGGTAGGTCAAGATTCCAGTAAAAAAAGAAAACAAGAACCCTAAAGTAGATTCCATAAGACTCTAGCATAGACAAAGCTGAGGAGGTGTCCCTAAAACCCTTTTTCTACAGCAACAACAGCTTTTTTTAGTGTGATGTCAACCTATCCGCATTGTAACGTTTGCTTGGATGCTCGCCTGCAACAATAACACACACACACACAAACACACCCTTGTACGTGCAGAGAGCACATAGCAACGAAGCAAGATTAATTTTGGTGTATGAATCATTCTTCTGTTTTGAACATTTTTCTAGTTATGTTTTTTAGCCAGAGTAGAGCTTGCTGAAGATGGACTACAGTTCCCAGAATCCCCCACCCAGAACCCTCTGCCATGCTCTCTGGGAGATTCTGGGAATTGTAATCCAAAATGCAGCTTTTCTAATTTCTGACCGGGACAACATGTACTTAAATAACCAAATCATTGCATAGCTTCAGAGGTTGGAAACTCGCAACCAAAATGGGAAGTCACAGGCAAGCAAAAGTCAGGCGTCAAAACTCAGGTAGATTTTCTTCACTGTTGGATTACTTCTGAGATTAAACCTAAATCTAATTTTTTAGTGCTGCTAGTGGTAAACATTATGAATTACTGACAAATTCCAAGGTCGTATTTCTTCTGTTTTCAGCTGTACCACATAGCTTGAGCTCTAGAGATATATTCCATTTAAGTGAGGAGTGCTGCAACGCTTGTATGTTTGGCAAACATATAAAATGTAAGCCTTCTGCCAAACGTTAATGTTGCAAAAACATATCAGCCACTTGGTTTTAACGGAAGCAATGTTTCAGTTGGGAGAGCTCAGCAGTTGTCTACATGTCTCCTTGTGATGACCCATCAGAAGAATTAAATCACTTTTATTACTTTTATTGTATTATCTCAGGCCTGTAGATGTCTTGCTAGCATTTACTGCCTTAAAGTACAGCATCTCTACTGTATTAGGTGAGGAGTCAGTCTCTCGTTCTGAAGCTGTGGCACAGTTGGAGGGATTCCATGTTAAGCAGCAGCAATAGATTTTGAATTATGATTCATGGTGCAGGCTATGACTTTATAGCTTTTTAGCTCAGAGCTCTTCTGGCTTTGATGGATTTGTTTGGTGTCTTTTCTGTCCCTAGTGTCATTTCTGCTTGTCACGTGTCTTTTTTTTTTTTAACTCAAGCTCATTCCCTTGGAGTATGGATGACTTTTGCTTTCCAGTTTATTTGTGCTGCTTCATCCAGTTCCTCTTCATGCTTGTGGCTGATTTCCTTTGAATTTCTACTACCCCCCCCATCCTTTTTTTCCCAGTCCCTGGTGTCTCCAAGTACAGGTAAGAAGAATGCCTTCCTGAGATGCTGCAAAGCCCGTCTTGGAAAGACCTTGCCTGCTTACTTCTTTTGTTGCTACTCATCAGTGAAATACTACTTCCCACCCCATCTTGCATCAGCCATGCTGCAACAGTTCAATAAGAAATGATTTAGTGGGTTATCAGTCTGGCAATCTTGGTCCTGACAAGATTGGAACTAGAATCAACAATAATATTGTTATATTCATCCCATCATCTTCTGGACCAAGGTATGGTAGAACAGCAGGGAAGGTGGCTGCTAATATCAGTGTTTCGGTCGAAACCAAAAAGTCCTAACAATCAGGAACTTTTCTTGTGAGGACAAAAAAGATTTATTAAATCAGCATATACGTCTTGAATAGCTGAAGTGTTTACAGTTGGCCCTCCATATCCATGGATTCAACAATGACAGATTGAAAATATTTTTAAAAATCCATAAAAGCAAACCTTTGAGTTGTTCACCATTTTATATAAGAGATGCCACTTACTGCACCCTTGTATGTAATGGGACTTGAGCATCTATAGATTTCTGTATCCACTGGAGATCCTGGCACCAAATCCCAATGGATACTGAAGCCCCGCTGTACATGTACTTTCTACAAAGATTTATTTTAAATATAAATAAATCTAATACAAATGGGGATAGCAAACCCAATCTACTAATATAGATTTTTGTGTAGCAGTTAAAATGGCACAATCCATCCCCAAGAGGGGAAATATCAGCAGGCGTGGGGAAACACCAAAGTGTACAGGCATTCAAAAATCTTTCGAAAGATTTTTTGGGGTGGGGGGGCTGTGAAAACAAAGCATGCTCAGTAGCCTCAGGATGCTGCCTCAGGGCTGGATAGGTTAAAAAATCAGAAAGCTGGAGGTGGGAGGCATGATGGAGTATGCTAGAAAACAACATGACTGGCTGGCTGGGATTCTAAACAGAATACTCCATTTTGTTGATGGTTCTGTTTATACATTTGTTATTTCTTTGCTAAAAGTGGCTATTTATCACGCTTCTGTGCACGCAGGCTCCCAAAGTGATTTTGTTAACAGTCTCATTTTTCCCTTTCCCTTGTCATATATCAATCAGCAGCTGCTTTTAGGGAATAGGCCCAGAAGCATTGCAATATAGTTCTTCCCTTCACAAGTACAAATTGGGCAGTAGACAATTTCCTTTGGCACTCCTCTGTAGCCACTGTCCAAGGCCTTTGCTGGGGCTTTGGAGGTTAAATAGTTGGCTGGTGCACACCCCCAAGGTCTCTAAATGGATGCAGTTGCTGCTTACTGGGAGGCAGATGTGGCAGGATGTAAAAAAGGCACCTTGCCCAGTCCTTCAACTCTTGTTCATTATGTATTTACTTATTAATCCCACTTTCTCTCAATATTTAATTTATGAAAATATTTATATTCTGCCTGGTATCATGAGATCTCGGTGTGACTTACAGTAAAATCAATTTTACTGATTTAAGACATTTAAAAGCAATAACAATTATTTAAATGAACTAAAAACTTGTTAAACTACTTGACCAGTTAAAACAGGAAAGCTTAAGCTCTGTTAGAGCAGTTTAAGGTAACTTAAAACCATTCACATGAACAGATGAAATCAGACCCCAGAGGCTGTAGCAAGAAGCAACATTTTTGCTTGGTATCAGAATGTCACCTGTGTTAAGGCCAGTTGGGTCTCTGAGGAGAGAGCAGTCCACAACAGTGATGCCACACAGAGAAGGCCCTTCCCCAAGTCCTCACAAAGTGCCCCTATTGGTGGAATATGAGGACTTCACCAGGAGATTTCACAGCTCAAATGAACCATATTTTGGCAGACAGTTAAATTCCTTTAAGACCAATGTCATGTGGTTTCCTATGATGTTCTGGTCAGCAGTCTAACTCCTGTGACCTGTACCAGCTGCAACTTTCAAGTCATTGTCAGGGGTAGTTCCATGTAGAGTACATTGCAGTAGTCTAATCAGGACATCAACAGCACATGAACTACTGTGGCTAAGTTATCATTTCCTAGGAAAGGCTGTAGCTGGCACACCAGGG
Organism: Ctenosaura bakeri; assembly: GCA_948474755.1. Lineage (NCBI taxonomy): Eukaryota > Metazoa > Chordata > Lepidosauria > Squamata > Iguanidae > Ctenosaura > Ctenosaura bakeri. The sequence continues at coordinate 30,523 of CAOLHI010004487.1, read as the reverse complement.
AAAGCCAATGCTAAGCACTCTGAGCCATGGAGTCCACCAGGGCCTCCAGTGATGGAGATGGATCTAGGAGTACTCCCAAGTGACATACCTGCTCCATCAAAGTAAATACAACCCCAGTTGAGGCAGGAAACTTTCCTGGATCTGAGAAGCACCAATCTATGGAGCTTTCCTCTTACATGCCTTCAATTTATTGGCCCTCGTCCAGCCTGTTACAGCATCTGGGCATTGGTCTAGTGCCTGCACAGCCCCAGCTGATTCTGATGAGTAGGAGAAGCAAAGCTTGATGGATCCCTGGCAGCTCTCACCAAAAAATAAAACAAAATACCATATGGCTGAAAACTAACCATTGCATAATAAAATAATAAGCATTAAAAGAATGGAATAAAAGATCCTATTTAAAAGAACACTAATATTTTAAAAAGTTTTAAAGATCATGAATAATAATAATAATGATGATGACAATGACAATGATGATAGGATAAAAGTATAGCACCTCCCATTAAGAGATCCTTCTGCACCCACCAGTTAACAGCCATAATCTCATGTGTTCTTGCTTGTGACAGTTATGGAAATGAGCCCCTTCCCTTGAGAATCCCAAAACTAGGTTGGTTAGTTAGATTACTAAATTACAGGCATTTTGAATGGTTTTATAAGAAGCGTCTGTATAAACTGAATATGACATTAACTTTTTTTTTAAAAAAATAAAAGCTTTAAAAAACCATTCAGATGGCAAGAACCATTTCAGAAAAGGCATTCTCCTCATATGCAAGAGAACAGAGAATGTCTCTTCTGAGTTTGTGCCTGCTTTCACAAATGTATCTGCACTCAAATTGCAAGAGACAAGACAGATCCTCTTACATTTGGAGATGATTTCCTGTAATTTATATTTTTGAAAGCTGTGGGAGGGCATGAAGTAGTTAAAACAGTCAGAATATGGGGCCTTCAACCTTCCCCTCATATTTCAAGTGCAGGCATTCCTCATCTAAAAACAGTGAATTTGTTGTGGTCTTAGCACTGTTTTTTTCCCTTGCTTGCATGTATGACCAATTTAAAACAGGTGTCATCAGCTGACTAAGATTTAAGCAATCTTTTGACACCTGTGCCTCACGGTGTCCATTACCAGTTATTGTCAGGGGGGGGAAAAACTCTTCCCTTTATATGCAGAGTAGTCTAAGAATATTTCCTGCTATATGTGCTGGACTGATAGCGTGTTGAAACATTCCTGTGGTTTCCATGGCAGTTGTGGAAGTTCTGACCAATACTGGGTCAGAACTTCATGTGAAAGTAAGTATCTTCTAAAAGTACTAGGCTGGTTGTTCCCAAATTTGTGACTCAGGTAGCTTCTTCCAGCTCCCCTGACTGTTAGACTGAGAGGTGGTGTGGCTGAATATGCACGTGCCCCCTTTGTGGTAAGCTATTGAAAGACAAGTGACAACTTCTCAGTGAAGTACCTTTGGGTCCCTCAACTGACTCTGCACACCCAGGACATTTGGAGCGATCCACAGAAGCTCAAGAATGCCTTTGTTTTAATGATCTCCAGGCAGACTTTTAACTGAAAGTAAATTAGCACAACAGAACCAAAAATCCGCCCCCCACCGCAGCATGCACTTCTTAGCTTGCAGAAAAGGCACACACATATATCAAGCTTTATGTAGTACTCCCATGGCACTCTTGCTAACTTTGGTGATTTGGGAAAGTGCCTGGGGTTTTTATCTTTTAATTGGGTAACTGCTGGATATTAAAACAGACATATTATGTAGAGTACTAAATTCTGAGATGCTCTGAAATGTGAAATCATTAAATGAACATTAGGAAGGTCAATTCTTCCCTCCCCTTGAGGAGGACAGAGATTTAAGAGTGCTTTTCTAAACATCCTGCAAATCATGGATGATGGTTGCTCCCTCTAATAGTAATCTGAGGTGGCTGAGTTCCTGGGAAGTGAAATGAAACCACCCTCACATACAATAGAGGCTTCTACATGCTTGGAGATCCCCTGGATATGCACGAGTACATAGATTTGTAAATCAAATGCAATTTCAATTTTAAAACTCTCTGCCTCATCTAAGAAATGGGTGAGTTTACAGAATGACAGGGCAGCTGACTTTACAGAGAGGTGGTGACTGGATAAGGAGGCTTTAAAGAATTGAGGTCAGACTGCCTATATGAGTTGTCCAGTTAAGTATACAGCTGAGAATTTTCTGAGACTGAGAATGTTAATCCATTGTGGGTGGAAAGGTGAACATGCATGGTAGAGGAAGAGGGGAAAATTGACTTGCTTGACATCCTGATAAAGGGTATAGCTGTCTTTGGCAATCTGGCACTCTCTGGAGGTTTTGGATTAGACTCCCCTTACCTCCAACTGGCACAACTGTGCTAGCCGAGGTGATTGGATTTGTAGTCCTGAACATTTAGAGCAGTGGTTCTCAACCTTCCTAATGCTGTGACCCTTTAATACAGTTCCTCATGTTGTGGTGACCCCAACCATAAAATTATTTATTTATTATTTACAATGCCTCACCCCCCCCGGCAAAGGCCGCCTCGCCGGCCAGGAATGGGGGAGTGGAGCAGGCAGGGAGGGAAAGGGGGGCCGCGCGTCTCCCCCGGGAAAAAACTCCGAGAACCCCCTGGGCTCTGCTTCTGCTTCGCTCTCGTTTCCCCTGGGGGGGCAGTGTGGGAAAAGTTTCCAGAGTGTCAACCCTGGCCGGGGGGGGGTAGGAATCCCAGCGCCTTTGTTTTTTGCACCGGGCGCAGCTCGCCCCCCGGGAAAGCGCTGCCTTGTGGCCCCCTGGTCCTTCCGCAGCACCCCCCCTCTGTGGCGAGTGGGGCAGGGGCTGTGGTGAGGAGGGGGCCTGCCCCCCATGCTGCCGCCCCCCCCCAAGCTGTCCCATCAGCCAGGAGGTTCTCCCAGTAGCGGAGAAGGGGAGCGATTTCAGTCCCTTCTGAACAGGGGGCAGGAGGACGCGAGTGTGTGGCTCGCGCTTGTGCACCACCACCGAGGAGGGAATGGAGCCTAAGACCATTGGAAATACATATTTTCCAATGGTCTTAGGTGACCCCTGTGAAAGGGTCATTCGATCCCCAAAGGGGTCGCGACCCACAGGTTGAGAACTGCTGATTTAGAGGGTGCCTTGGCAGAGGAAGCTGGCATTATAGGAGGGGTGGAAATCATACAGCATGTCAACTACAGGCAGCCACCAGAGCTATTTTATCAGGGCTATTTTATGCAATCACTGTGTCCTCCTGTCCCGCCCCCCTTGGCCATCAATGAGAATTCTCACTCCTGAATGCCGCCAAGAGAGATGATTCTCCTTTAAGATGAAGCACAGGATCCCTGGCACCTAGTTTTGCTCTCCAAACCTTACAAAAGGGATTTTGCAAGGGACTGGTACACTCCAAACAGGTCCAGGTGCATGGGAACTTCCACTGGACTTATGGAGCATACCCATCCCTGCCTTATAGTAGGTACCCTGGAAGTATTAGGGTGGATGGGGATGTCTTTTCTTCCTATCTCCAGAAATGAGTGCCCCTTTTCCTTTGATATAAAATATACTCAAGCTTTCACATTCACTAGGGGCAGGGGTTCAGGACCCTCACAAAAGTGGAAATGGCAGATATCAAAACATGGGATGGGGGCTGAGGCATGGTGAGGAAAACAAACACCCAGGGTCCAAACCAGGTCAGGGAAAGGAGAGGGAAAGGGGGCCAGCAAAAGAAGAGGAGGAGGAAGAGGACCAGAGATGGGTTTTTAAAGGGCTACACAGCTTGATCAGAGCTTCCAAGAGGGAAGGTTCCCCTGAAAAAGAAGCACTTCAAGTGGGAGGGGGCAGGGGTTGGAGAAATTCATAAATAATCAAATCTGTGAGTCAAGCCTGCAAATGTAGAGGGATGACTGTACTTCGGTTTGGGGATGGTAGCCCTCTAGTGCTATTGGGCACATCATTGAATGGCCAGGGGTGGGCAGAATGGTGTCCTTGATCCCTTCTCCCCACCTAAAGCTTGGCCCTCAACAGGAGAGTGGTGGTGATTACACTCCTCACGTGTAACCCTCAGGGCATAATGTTGACATCATATATCTCAAGAATTCCATGTCATGTCTGTTATTTGTGACTGCTCTGTGAGGTTAGCTGGTGCTTCCCTGTTTTGTTGATGATGCTGACATAGATATTTGAGATGCTAGCTTAGTATCACTGGGAGACTGCCTCTTTCTGAGTAAAGTCAAAACACTGAGTCCATTCATACTGGTTAGTGATGTGTAAGACCGCATGCTTTGTGACAGATTGCTGGGGGGGGGGAAGATAAGAAGGAAGAAAGAAAGAAAGAAAGAAAGAAAGAAAGAAAGAAAGAAAGAAAGAAAGAAAGAAAGAAAGAAAGAAAGAAAGAAAGAGAGGACTTCCCAGCATCCTGTTTTGGTGTATCCATTTGTTGGGGAAGCTGCCATCTGGAAGTACCTTCTGACTGCTTGCCTATATTGCACCGAAATGCGTGAGGTTTCCTGCAGCTGTCAGGGGCTGTGAAATCAAACCCCAAAATATAGCCAACTTACTTGCTATATTGAAGGCTAATCAGCATTTATCTCTTAGATATTAGGATATTTAGGCAGCTGCCTTTCCTATAAATATTTTTGGTTGTGAGCTTGGAATAAGTACTGATTAATTTTATATTCTGCCCCCAGTGAAATAATCTGGAGTAATGAATGGTTTATGAGAAAAGCATAAATCATAAGCCCCACATGTCAGGATAGCTTTATAGCTTTGCTTAGTTTATTGCTGGACAGTGCAAAGTCAACGTGCATCCCCATGGGTTATATTTCTTCCAAGCACCTGAATTTTGACTTGGGTCCTCATTAGTTTGCTAATCTCTTATCTCAGGGTTTACATACAAATAAACTTTATAGGCCTGGGGGAGAACATTGGATGAAATCACATTCCCCTATAAGTGTGGTCCCCCCTCCTTCTTATAGCCTCCTACTGGTTGGAAATTTAAATCAATTAAACTGTTATTTCTTTTCCCCTATCCCATAGTTAATCTGTTTTGATTAATCTTGCAGCAGAGTCTTGCCTTTTCTGTGGCTGTTTTCTCGTCAGAGAATTGTTCATTATCTCCTGTAACTGACACAGAAATGTAACATTCAAGAAGAAACCTTGTCTTTTTAAAAAAATTGCTAAATGTTGAGAGGTGCTATTTTCATAAGCATCTGAAATATCATTAGTATCTAAAGTCAGGAAGGCTTTGGGTACATCCTGATAGTGGCTTGTTTTTTAAAAAAAAATGTTTTACACATAAATAGGATTAGAATGTGATCTTAGAGTCTGGCTGGCAGGTGGAACTATGCTTAAAAGGGAGAGGCAATTGTAAGATAGGCCATATGTGCAGGCTGGAGAAGTCGAGGGAAGAGATAATGGGGTGCCCACACTTGGACAGATGCTCAGGAGAAAGAGCCAATACCACGAGCATCTAGTAGTGTTTGTGTCTGGTAGAGACAAGCAGATGTTGTAAAATAGGATCAGGTTCATTAGAGCAAGGGACCCTGGTCACAGTACAGGAGCCTGGATAGTATATTAAAGTGTTTTCTCATAAGGAAAGGTGTTTTCCCAGCAGGGAGCTACAGGGCTGGGACATATATAAGGGCATGCTGTGAGTTCTTGAAGGAGGTCATCCAGTGGCTTATTGATCTCTGCATTCTCTTGGGGGTGCTGTTGAACATGCGGGCAAGATATATGGCAGGGTGAACTAGATTGAGGCAGTTAGAGGAAGTGGTTAAGTATCATAGATAGTAAGTCAGAGTGTTATAGACTGGGTATAGTCTGGATTCACACTAGTAAAACTTGAGCTGTGCTGGATTGGATGGAAGGGCTACTTCGTCCAACATTTTGCACTCCATCAGGGCTGAACAGACATCTCCTGGAAGTCCAAAAGCGGAAGATGAAGGCTGTAGTCTCTTTCTGTTGTTAACCCTCAGTAACTCTTGTTTAGCAGTATAGTGCTTCTGCATATAACTTTCATTCCTAATTGCCACTGGTAGCCTTATCTTTCATGAATATGCCTAATTTCCTTTTATTATAAACAAGACACTGCTTCTTGTGGCTGCTGATTCTCTAAGAGCCTTGTGTTCCTTACAGTCCTCAGGAAGTCCTTTATTTTGTCTGTTCAGAATCAGCAGTAAGACTTCTGGCCTTGTGGGAGAGCTTGCTTTATCTCTTATCTTGATAATCATGGTTGTTGCATCACCTTCTTTGATTCCATGTAAGGTAAAAGTTATCACATACCTTCCCAAAATGTGAAGGGATTCTAAACTCATAGAACCACTGCAAAGATTTGTCATTTGAAATAGTAAGAATATTACCCAGAACTTTCTTCAGCTGTCTGGAACTTTTTATTTTTCAGGACAAAGAAAAGGGTATTCTCTTAAATCAAACAATGTGAAGATAAATATGTGTTCCAAAGGCAAAAAGGGACTGTTCTTTGCCTTGGTTGGGAACAAGCACTCTATCTATATTGTTTAGATTTACAGATCTTTGCCTGTTGTGACCTGCTGAAAAAAAATTGGCTTGTTTGTCTTGGCTGATGATTTTCTAACCTTGTTATGAAGGTCATACTGCAAGTTGGCAGGAAGGTCTTCCTGCAGTACTTAAGTTATGGCTCCAGTGTTTATTATATTACATGGATTTGATGCATGACAGTATGATTGTCCAGTAAGCTCACAAGATGATTTATGGGACCAAATTTTATAGTGCTTGTGCTGTTAGCAAAGGCAACATTATGGTCTTGGCATTATGTATTATGACTCTACCTTAGACGATTCATTCTCATCTGAAGCATCATGAGGTTGCTATATAACAAAAACTTGTGTCTTGGCTTTATGATGGAACTTAGGTTAGGCCTTGGCTGGTATGTTAGAAGGAGATATGGAAGAGCAAGAATCTTCCAGACCTGGAGAAGACACTGAGGTATATTTTGAGCTGCTGACTGAAGGACAGCTACACTTATCAAAGCTTATGGTTCCCAATCCTGGTCTTCCATATATTTTGGGATGCAACTCCCAGAAGAGCTAGCATTTTGAGAGTTGAAGTCTAAAACAACTGGAGGGCTCATGTTGAGAACCACTTGTCTGGGGTATCCTGAGCCAGCTGTAAGTAACACAGAATTGCATTCGGTAAATACGTAGACTGCCATGCAGATTGCATGGCCAGGCTGCTGGAGGAGGCATGTGAGCTTGGAAAACTTGCATATTCTTCATTATGGTCTCTGTGCTTCTCACTGCAGGTCTGCACCTGCACAAAGCAACCTCTTGGAATGCATTAACTGCAATTTTAGAAGTAACTCCGCCTCTCCTGCTATATTGGATGTGCTTTAGAGTCCATCTCTGCACTTCTAGTTTGTCTGCCACAGCAGTGACACGTCCAATAGAATTTTTCTACATTTTAGCTGAGATTGCTTCTTTCATCAGCCTTTTTCTGTTCTCATTGTTCTTGCATCATCTGCTTCAAGTCATGTAGGCAGTATCCTTATAATTGGGATGATTTTCGCTCAGGGGTCTCTGGGCTGAGGAGCCTTCTTCGAGGACTGTGTTGATCATGTCTGTAAACAGACACGATAGCTGTCTTTTGTTTTGGGGAGAAAATCATGACACTGATGGCAATGAAATTTACTTTGCCTTTCCCAGATAAGCACAACAGAACAGGGCTGCTCATCTCTGATTATTGACATGGGAGCAAAAAGTGCATTCTCGGGGACTGCCTAAAACCATGGTGGAACCAATGATATGCAAATCTCTTGGAATGTTGAATGACTTGCTGCTAGCACCTAGTGTCAAAGTGACTACTTCATCTCCAGTCTATACAGACATTGGCGCACCAGAGTGCAGTGGATGGTACTGAATTTCAGACTATGGTTCATAAGGATAAGCATTTCCATTAAAGTCTATTTACACTGTAGGAAGAAGAAGCAAAGGAGTCTTCTGACCTTGTGGTTCAAAAGGTGGTGATCTGTACAAAACTGATGACCAGCCATCTCTCCATCAAACATATTGGATGTGGAACTTAAAGATAGCCTATTCAGTTCCAAGTTATTGTTCCCACTTTAGAAGATGAGGCTTGAGTTGATTCCATTCATGAATATTTTTGGTGCCATCAGGTTACTTCTCAAACTCCTAGACAGTATATGTCTAATTCTTTCATCCTGCTTGATGATGAGGGAGAGAAGTTAGACAGCATGGGCAACAATAGTGCTCCCACATTGGCTCTTTCTGTAAATGCTGTAAATCATAAATCATTTCTGGGATGATAACCAGATGTTTTTATAGGAAAAGACAGGAGTGCTAATGGCAGAAATACCAGAAAGTTGGTCCTCTGGATACCTCCTTGGATCTTCAGTGCCATGCCTTACGTGGAGGAACTGTACTCCTTGAAGGAGAGCCAGGATGATAGGCCTCAGCAGGGAGAATCAGAGAAAGCTCTGGAAGCTCATGCTGTAGCCCCCCCTCCTTTGGGACTTCTAGAGGCTGTGTCCAAACCTTGGCCCTCCAAAGAGAATCCATCTCCATCACAAGAATAGAGACCTAATGCAGCCTTAGAGGAAGAGATGTCCTCAAGCTCCCAGAAGAGGCAGCATGAAAGAACACAGCTGCCAAGAAGCTCAAGACCGTGGCAGTGCTGAACTCAACAGAATCTGTCTCAATTAGTGTCAGCTCGAATGCCCCAACAGCTGTATGCAAACACATGCTCTTGAGAGGCCAAATTGCTGGAATCAACATCTGTTTTTGCCTACCCTGCTTCTAACATTTCTTCTTGTCATTGGACCCCTTTGACTTTTCTGACGCTTGGCACATTTTCAACATTCTCTATTTATTTACTTATGAGTCTTTTTGCCTGCTCCTTCAAATGCTGATGGCCTTATGAATTTCCTTACACTAACTGAAGCCTGATTCTGAGTCCTCCTCTTGTTGCTTCTTTGCATTTGTTTTCTCAGCAAGCTGTTGAAGCCTTTCAGGCGTTTTTACCTCAGAACAGGACACTCCACAGTTTTTCCTTGTGGATCATCCTTTCTGCCCTAACTTGAAGGATGCCCTGCAACTTTACAATAACAGTGTCTATGGATGTATTGAACAGAGATTGAGATGGTCACTGCTGCAACAAGTGGATCCATGGTCTGTGATGTCCAGACGAGTCTGTTCATAGAGCCATTAGTGGCAAACAAAACACGTCAGACAGGAACATGTAACAAGTGGTTGTTGAATGCCAGCCTTTGGGATTGTTTCTTTTCTGCTTTAATCAGACCTCATCTGGGATACTATATCCAGTTCTAGGCACCAAAATTCTAAAAGGATATTGTCAAGCTGGAATGTGCAGTTGTAGGCATGTTTAAGTTCCATTGAATTCATTGGCATTTACTCCCTTGTACTTGTATTTAGGATTGTATATCACTGTTTTCATCCACAGAATGGTGTGGAATATGAACATTTTCATGAGATTCAGTTTCTTCCCTCTGGCAAATATTTTTGCAAATTAAAGTATCACCTTCAAAATGCAAATGTAAACTTTCCTATGAAAAGACAAAGGAAATGCATGATATAGAACTTGTTATCCAAATTGGTGTACAATACAGTTCAAACCTGTTCTGTCACAGACATTGCCTGCGTGCAAGTGTGGTGGATGGGTTTATATGAGGACCCCAGGGTATGGTTAGCGCTGGATTCTTCAGATCTTTTAATATGATTTTGGCCTGTATGCATTTGTAGTCTTTTTTAAGAAAAAAAATTAAAAGCAGTTGCTGCTTACCACTAAAAGTTCTTTAACTGAATACATGCGCTCTCCACCCTTACTGTTAAGAATGTGGATTCAATTTGGAGTTTTGTTCTGTTGTAGAATATCTTAATCTGTAAAAACAGGTAAATGGCAAGACTTAATGAAACACTGGCATCAGATTCTGTTCGCCTTTCAAATACGAGTAAGTCTGGCATCTATTTAAGATCTGTTCCATGGCCCGTTATTGCTGGATGAACTCCAGACTAGGAATTTCACAGTAATCCCATATACTTTACTGCCACGTGCTATCCTGTATATATAGAAAAAGCTAATTAAATGTTCTTCATCTCACTTTGCAAATTTAAGTTCTTAGCCTGGTCATAATTTATGTATCATGTTTTGAGATGTGAAATTTCGAGAGTGGAAAACAAAGAACTTTTTTCCTTCAAAGTTTAGGATTTGCATAAAGTTTTATGAACACAGCGGAGGCAGAGAGAAAGGCTAAACCTAAGGCAAACTGCATGTACTTGCAACTTTTAAAAATAGAATTGGAACGATGATGATCATGTGCACTGATAAGGGATTTTATTTTATATTCATTTTTGTATTCTGAATGTATGCTCCTTAACTGATTCAAACCAGTAGCAAAATCAGAGCAGGACTTTTGAGGCAGAAGTCCAGGATCCCACACAGCACAATGACTGGAGGACCTTTCAGTGCAGGAGGACTGGTTTATCACATGTTGAAGAAAATGAAATAAAGTCAGCCCTCCAGATTTGTAAGTCTGACTTTCACAGATTTGATTATTTGCAAGTTTCTCCAACATCTGTTGCCCCACCTCAAGTTCTTGTTTTCTGGGGAATCTTATTTCTCAGCAGCTCCAATCAGGACACACAACCCTTTAAAAACCCACCTCTGGTCCTCCTTCACCACCACCAGCACTGCCTGGCCAGCTAAGGAAAGACTCACAGGCCAATTTCTCAGCACTGCAAACCTTCTCTCAATGTCCTCCCACACCCAAGGAAGGAAATGGACAAGAGAGAGAAAATATAGGGCCACCATGCCAACTCATCTCTTTTCCTTCTCCTTTCCCTAATCTGGTTTGCACCTGGGATGTCCATCCTCCCCACCATGCCTCAGCCTCCCTCCCTCACACACATACACACACACATACACACATGCACACATTGATATTTGGAATTTTTCCACTTTTGCAAGGGTCCTGTGACCCTAACTTTAGCAAATGTGGAGGGCCAACTGTAATACAGCTTACCATCTAAAAGTAGATATGCTGTTAAAACCATCAATCTAAGAATCTGATATTACTTAATGGTACCACATCTGGCATGGTATGACAGACTCCAGTTAGGCATTTCTGAAGTAGTTCTGGGATAGAAAGGAAGAGAAAAGAAGAGAGGTTGTGTCTCTGATTCCAGCTAGCAACTTGTTGTAGAGGCTGAGATTTGTTTCTTTTTCTTTTTTGCTTAGCTGGGCAGAATTCTTAATGATGTCCATGCAGGCATAAGTATACCGCAGGAATTTAAAAGTTCCTGAAAGAAGAAAATTCTCAGCTAGTTCCTGTTTGGGACTCAGTTTTGAAAAAATGCAGTGAAGAAATGGAGAGTGAAGGGTGGGGGTGAGGTTAGTTATCTTCCAAATAAAGCCAGCAGGGATCAGTAGAAGCATTTGCATGGAGTCTGCTAGAAGTTTGTATCAGCAAGAGAGGAATTTGTAGCATTATTCAGAGTTCCTGATCCCATCTGCTCTTCAAAACTGATTATGTTAATTAATTTTATTTATTAATTTATTTTTGCACTGCCTTTCTGGACCCAAAGCCTTGCGTGCTAACGATAAATAAAAAGTCTTATCATTGCTCTCATGCAAATGTAAAATCACATCCTTAAAAAGCTACCTACAAACCATTCTAGAATGAATAGTATTAAAAATAATTAGAACAACATTTAATAAAATGTAAATTAAAATTTAAAAAAAACTCTTCAGGGTTTTAATTAAATTTTATTTGTTCCCTGCCTTTAACCTGACATGGGGCCCAAAGCAAGCTTACAATGCTTTAAAACAAAATTCAGCTAAAAGAAAAACTTATTAAAATTAATGCTGAGATTGCACAAATTTCACACCATAGCTTTGAAGGTAATGTCCCAGCACACTATCAGTCTCCTGAAAGAAAGTGCAGTAGTAGTTCTGAGTGTTGTGAGATAGCCCCACTTCTATTAGTTACTTATTAAGTTGCATATTAAAACTGGCTGTCTTATACACAAGTACAAATTGTCATCAAAATTATTCTGGGTCAAGACTTTGAAAAGCCTCATTCAAGAGGATGGAGAATTATCTTTGTTGTTTTGATTGTTAAACAATTAGTAGCAAGTGATAACTTGTTCAGAACCTGACTCTGTGAATTGAGCTAAGCTTAAAAAAATGTGAAACACTATGTTAAGAATCTCAGATGCCCCTGTTAGAGATAGATTCCAGCATATAGTTTGTAAATATTAAGCAACAAGAAGAGAAACTTGCAGCTCTTTTTCACCCTGATTGCAATTCTGTAAAACTCCATTAAAAAAAAAAAGGTGTTATAAAAAAAGAATAAAATAAAATATAACATGAATGCAGTGCTGACCATGCAAGTTAGTCATGTAACTTTATAAGAAGGAATGAACAATTTGTACAGTTAGTTTCAGCTGGTGAAAGAAAAGCTGCGTAGGGGCCTTGTGACTGATGGTTTCTGAGTCCAACAACCCAGGCATTTGCCTGAATCACCTGCCGCTAAGTCTGGCCCTGGTACTGGTCTACATGGGGGTAAACCGAAGAGGTAAAAATTTTTAAAGATTCTAAATGAGCAACATGAAGGGATTGAATGTTTTATCTACTGGCATTTGAATAGCTGGCTTCATGGATTGCATAGAATATAAGTTGCGTAGCTGAGTTCAGACATCACAATAAAGATGGTTTATTGTCACAGGAATTAGCCTAAGTGCGCCCTGGACTTGCACATTGCTGCCTCTCCAATCCTCTTGTGCAGTTGTGAAAGTCAGAAAGCTGTTACCTCTCATTTTGATGACTGACCATTGCTTCTGGTGTCATCCAGAATAGAGAAACTGATTAAGTTTAACTACTGTTTGTTTGAAAGAAGATGATGTCAAACTATGAATTATAAAGCTGGCTTGTTTTGACAAGTCATAATTATTTGACATACATACAGGATTTGACATACATGCTGAATTGCAGTTGTATATTTTTAAAGCAGAAACTTCTGATCTCCTCCTCCCTGGCAAGCTGGAGGAAGAGAAGGGGCAAAAGGGGACTTGCAGCTTTTTATCCATATCTCTGCCATCATGTTAAACTGTGGTCTAATCAATGATGCGCACATGCAGAAATATAACACAATAGCCTTTATGTAAGAGATGCATACAGAAGCCTGCAACTGCCTGAAAATACATGTGTTTCAAACTTAAAAATATTGACTATAGCTTCTGTTCATTTTTCTCAGAAATTGCTCTTGTGAATTCATTTTCATTGTGATCTAAAGTGAGTAGGATGTATCATATTAAAAAGACGTTGTGATATGTTTCCAAGCCCACTCCTCCAAAAACAATGGTATATATTTAGAAGGAGATATATTTCCTTCTAAAACCATATCAGAGAGCATTAACTGAAAAGAGGATTTTTGTGTCCGTTATATCCCTAAAGCTCCACTGAGTGTAGTTGCGTATACCTGGAAAATTATGTTCAGTTGACAACAGAGTTCAGGTTACTTTCCATAAGAGTGAATGTTTTAAAGCAAAGTGCAGATAGATAGGCTTTATGTGAAACAAATGAAATGAGGATAGTGGGGGGCAAACGCCACAATGTGCAAACCTGGGATTAAGGAATAGGCAACTGGTAAACTGGAAATTCTGTCTGGCTTGTTTGCTTATTTAATACGGTGCTTACTTGCAATATTTATGTACTTTCTGCCAAATAATTCTTGGTGGTTCATAGTTCAAAATAGTTATGGGTTGCAATCTAAGTGATGTGAGTTGACAGCAAAAAGGAACCCAGTTAGGTGATAATCCTATGCTGCCCCAATTCTAAGTGACTGCCTGTCACAGTGTACAATACTAGGTCAGATATTATTGAAAGAGAAGATTTCCAACTGCACTGAGCGGGAAGGTAATTTGTAGGGGGCATTGTTTTGGAGAAAGAAACAGCTCAACATGGAATGCATGCTCTGCCTCCAGAATGTCCAAGAATGCGCAGTCTTTGTTGCAGTTCAGATTAGAGCAAAACTGACAAAAACATGGTTCAGATGTAACATGAAACCATGGTTTGCAAAGCTTCTGAGCAAACCTGGCTCAGCTTTATTGGCACCTTTTGAAGCCTCTGTGTCTCTACTTTTCATAAGGAAAGAAGCCTGTGAACCAACACCATGTAACAGTCCATAGTTTGAATGTTGCTAGCAAACTGGGATCTGAACCCATCATTTGGTCAAGCTGTGTCATTTTGTTACATCTGAACAAAACAAACAAACAAACAAAAAAGCATTGCTCAGAGACTTATATTTGTGATAGAACTTGAGTACCTTCAGGTCTGTGGAAAGAAGGAAACTTATTGTGGCATTGGCTATTGTAGCGTAAGGCAAACACCAGAACTCATTCCGTCAGTCCAGAGCAAGATCAAGCTTTTTGGTGCAGTTTCAGAAAGCTTAATCCAGAAGGTATTACAAGGCTCTCAGAAACAGGAAACAGTAACTATTCTTGATGATATATTCTTCAGGGAAATTGTACACATTCCATTGTTAATCATCTTTAAATTAACACATAGTTCAAGAACTGAGAATCATGCTTCACAATACTTCTAATTCTATCAGCAATACTACAATGTTCAGTAATGGTCTAGGAAGTATCTTAATTCTTCATCCAGGATTTTTATCGCTCCTGCTATAATACGGTAAAATATGATTTCCGGGAAGAGGTACAGTAATCACACTTAAGCCAACAGTTAGATCTTGTCTGCTTGATACAACCTCCAATTTAAGTACACTTTGGCTACAAGAGATGATAAAACTTGATCTGTTGACAGAACCTTTCAGTGTCCTGTAAGTCTTTTCACCAAAGCAGACTTAAATCTTCTCATTTTGGATCAAAGGCTACCAAACTTAGAGATCATGGATCTTCAATATGAAACATAATATACTATTTTTGGGGGGCTACAGTTCCCAAGATACTCCAGAAACCATGGAGGACACTGGGAGTCCTGCCCCCCCAAAAGAAATAAATAAGGAAAGACCCCCCCCAAAAGAAAACCCCAAAACTACACACGCACTCCACATGGGTTGGGCAACAACTCTTATACATCTCAATGAGCATGACCATTGGCCAGAGTTTCTGAGATCTCTATTTGAGAAGATTTGGAAAGCATCAGATTGGCACCATTGAAATAGGCAGTATGGACCAATTGCCTATTTCGGTGCGGGTAGCTTTTTATGTGGTGTTTGGAAGTCATCTTGTACATCTTGAAAAATATGAAGAAAATATTATGATCAAATGTATTCAGCTTCTAAATCTCATCGGGGACAACCCAGAAACCTCTTGTGGGAGGAAGTGTTAAATTTGAAGAAACCATTTGTTTTTGTTCTTCCTCTAGAAGGGTTTTTGTGTAACTTGTCTTGTCTATTCCTGTGCCAGCAAAAATTGGTCCCATGACAGGTATTGCCTCATCTATGCTGTATTGCCGTTTCACTGGGAAATGGCATCCTGGCAACAGCTGTCTGTGCTGGAAACTGGCTCCCCCCTTTCCTCAGATATTAAAGGGCTTTTGATAAATCACATTTGCATGAATTGCCAATCTTCGTGTAGTGCTGTAACTATTAATAGTTTATGTGCCATGAATAGGTAGAGAACAAAATATTATTGCTAGAATAAAAATGTTTAGCATGTTTATCATTTTGGCTTGATAGCTGACAGCCAACATAAATCAGAATAATTAAATAACACTTGGTGAGAACAGTTGTGTATGGGATACCATACTGATTCTTGCTACTTACTTGATTTGTTCTTTCTTGTAAGGAAGTGTGAGAAAGAGTTTTAAACTGCTGCATAATAACCAGTCTAAAACTTTATCTTCATCTCCTCATCCTGGAAAAGTAAATCTAGGCTACCATCTCCATGATCCTCAATGGAGGTACAACAGACTGACAGTGAAATTCAGTACTATTTTGCAATGCTCTGAGTGGCCATCCACACAGTGAAATCACGGCTTCTATCTCTTTGCTAGTCTGCAGATGCTGCGGCATAAACCAAACCAAATTACCTGGACTACAAAGCTTTGGTTCTTTCCTAGTACTTTCTAGCTCCCCAGCCTCTCCTGTTCCAGAGAATTCAGATGTAGCTGGACATGCTTCACATCTGAATACAAAATATGGAAATCCCCTGTCAAGTAGCTTGCACAGTTAAATTGGTCCTCTCCTCTCCTCTGAGCTGATTTTTTTAGTGGTGTAATCCTTCTGTTTCTGCTCTTTTTAATTATATTCTGCTAGAACACTGTGATGTGATCCGGCATGGGGGTGGTCACATGGCCCCAAAGAAATATGGGCTCTATGCTGGAATATATTGTGTGTGTTGGTGTTGTCATTTGATGCTTGTTCAGTACTTACCTCTGGTAAGTTAGAGTTGCCCTTAGGCAATGAATGGTCACTGCAAGCAAAGACCCATTAATGAAGTCACCATAGTGTCGGCTTTGTTTAACATACATGCACATCTATGGAAGTTAAGCATGTATATTTGTTACTAGAGCAACTGTCTTATATGATAGGAAGGAAAATAAACCTCTTTGCAATTTTCTTAGTGCTGGTCCCTGTAAAGCTTGGCAGAATGGTAGATGATATATATGGCTCCTTTTACAATGTCTGTGCGGAGCCAACAAGATGCATAATGCAGATCAGATTATGGCCATTGTGTTTAATATTTTGTGAGGAGGTCTTTTTGATTATTCTCGTATGCACACTTTTATCTGCCGAAAGAAACATAAATGATTAAAAATGCTAAAATACACAAGACTTTTCCATGAGCACATTTTGAACTGTTGACGCGGTCCTCTTTGAAAGACACCTGTCTGAGTTAAATGGAAAAAAAATGAAACAATGAATCTTTATTTAAAATATTAAATGAGAGAGCTCTGTTTTAAAAAAAATATTAAACTTTAATGTTCTTTTTTAAAAAACGAAAAACTCCTCCTTCAAGGCAGTCTGAGTGGAACACAAAAATGAAGTATCTCATGAATATTAAAGCCTTTTTAGATTTTATGTGACAGGTAGCACATCTTACGTACATATGTACAGTGCTTCAGAATGTAAAAAAATTTTCTAGTTGACAAGGGACTATGACAGTATCTACCTCTTGGCAGATTAAAGCTCTTTGGAATAGATTACTGTATACTTTTCCATGCATTAACTAGCAAGGCAGTTCTATCCTGCTCTCTCCATTTGCGTTGCAGAACTACAAAAGAAGACTGAAGTTTCATGAATGACCAGGAATGAGCTTCTAGTGTACAAATGCTTACTGGCACCCCTCCTCCTCCTCCATTCAAGTTGATCAAGTGATTGATGTTCCCAATATGGAGAGTATTAACCACACTGCTCTTGAGTTCTCTGTAAGAATCAAAGTGCAGAATGGTAATGTTTTCTGGATCAGGACTGTTGGTCAAACTGAGAGAGTGGAAATTTGGAAAAGCTCAATTAAAATAATGAACTTCTATTGTCTATGTCCAGTGTTGAGAAAAGGGAGAACCCGAGACATGAACTGAGGTTCCCTTCTTCATAGTACCTCCATTTGATTTCTTGCACATTACAAGGTTACTGAGTTGCACTGAAAGCCTGGTTCTCATGAAGGTGGTAACCTTCCATTTGCATGGTAGAATGCATCTTCATATAAAATAAATAAATGACCTGTGTATAGAAAGGTAGCATGTGATGGGGCAGTCTAGCTTAGCCTGATGTAGGCTGACTGTGTATTCTGCTTTACAGAAGGCAGTCCTCTATTTGAAGTTTTGTTAGAAAACAGTCCTCTATTTGATATCATCCTCTGATTTCACCATTGGATGTGGGTCAAATGCCTATTTTCGATATGCTCTTGATAGTCACAGAGCATGCATAGCTATGATAATTGAATGACTTGCTGGCTGCAGCAACATGGAATTATTCCCTTTGGTGCATAATCATCTTTGAACTTCACCTATAGCCGCATATAGTGCAAAAATGTTGCATGTACCTCCTGAAAACAATCACTTTTATTCTTAGCTTTTATGTCTACTTCTTTCAGAGGAAGCTTTCTGGTCCTTGGGATTACAGAGATTCTGGCAGTTACAATGTGTGTTGAGCATAGAAACAACAAGAGATCTCTCCTTCCATTTCTGGACTCCTCCCTACCTGCAGTGTGATTCTGTATTGTGCCTTGTCATGTTTTTAATGGAAAATCATGTCTTGTTTTGAGGCTATAATTCTCACATATTGAGTGGCACTGAATGTTTTAAAAAAACTGGGAACCACGTGAATATACTTCCCCTGTGGAGGAGCTGGCCAGTAATTTTTTAAAAGTGGCAAAGGCTCTTGGCTATATCATACATAGTATTATAGTTAATCTGCCCCTGTTTGAAACGACAGTGGGAGATGCATTCGAAGCAGGCTCTGAATGGTACTGAATACTGCAGTGTCTGAACTCCTTTGCAAAAATGGCTGATTCAAGTGAAAAATTAGATGCTATAAATAGATCCTTATTTACCTGCTGGCAGCTCTGCTTATACTAACCGCCTTTTGCCCTGCAGGTAAATGAAGGCTGCCTTTTGGGAAGCAGAGTGGGGGGGATTAGGGTGCGGAGACAGTCAGCTTCTTTCTAGATTATACCATTTTGCTGCTGTATGTGACAGGACATTCCATCTTATTATTCATGCTTCTAGTTTAATGGCACCTTCAGTTAATGCTGCAGGACTGTTTTGACAGACTATTCTGCCAAGTCAGCAAGTCTGGTGTATTTGACCAGTCATTACAGAATAGATTAACTCTCTAGAGGGTAGTCAGATTGAATATTAAATGGGTGAAGTGACAATTAAAACATGGGCACCTCAAGCAGGAACACTAGAAGGAGCTCATCTATAAAAATCCACTTTCGTACTTGTTCAAATAAAAGGCGTGTTGGTGCTTCTTTGACATTTGATGCCCTTGTCTGAGATGTGTGACTGAGGATTTGTGCAGAAAATTTTAAATCAGTAGGTAACTGCCCTCTTAGGCCCTGCTAGTCTTGTGTCTCCTCATCACCCTGGTCTGTCTAATCCTGGTTAGCAATATACATTCCACCCTGTCTCTAGGTCCTTTGTGCCCTCTATGTCCTGCTGCAGGACATAGTCTCAGCAGTACCACCCTGGAAATGGATGAGACCTCAGGGAGAAAGAGGATTCTTTCAGTTGTTTTAGCGAGGAGAGCTGGAGATTGTTGGTAGCTTTCCTGAGACCAACACTTGCAAGGATGCCTCACTCAAGTTGGACTCAGGGTTGAGATACCGGAAATGTCCTGAATTCTCCTACCATTTGGAGTTTCACAACTGCTGAAACAGCATTTCTTTTGCCATGCTCTCTGCTGGTTCTTCTGGGCTCCCTGCCAACCTGATGTTCACTATACATGGCCCAGGGGAGTGCTCCTGGCATGGCTGAACTTAGCTTAGATGGCAGGGCAGCAGAAAGGAGACATGTAACATAGAGGTGTGTTTTGTCATCAAAGTCCAGTCAGTAAAACAGCATAGCAGTTACAAATCAGTAACCATTGCTGCCCATTGCATTTACTCACTCCTCCTGAATCTGGGGATAGTCCTGGGCAGCCATGTGGACCAGAAGCATAATTTTTTGCAACAAAAGTTTAGATCCTCAGAACTTCAACATGTTGCTTTGAACTGAAGGCTTTGTAGTCCTCATGCTTACTCTGCTGAATTGTATATAAGGTGGTGATCCTGTTAGGAATCCCCAGGGCCAAACTTGGGAACCTGTGACTCTTTATGTGCATGCCCTGTGCAGTGTACTGGTTTGAGCTATGACTCTGGAAACCAGGGTTCGAATCTCAGCTCAGCCATAGAAACCTAGTGGGTGGCCTTGGACAAGTCACATTCTCTCAGCCTCAGAGGAAGGCCGTGGAAAAACCCCTCTGAACACATCTTGCCAAGGAAACCCCATGATTGGTTTACCTTAGGGTCACTGTAAATTGGAAACGACTTGAAGGCACACAACAACATATCTGTGTGGTGAGCTATTATAATTGCACTTTGGAACATCTTCTTGGACAGTAAAGTGTTTTCAGATTCTGAATTGGCCCTGCCCATCTACTGGTCCAATTAGTATTCAGGAACTGCTGTAAAAGACTTATTCATGTGGGGATTTTGCCTGAGCAGTGGTGTAGCTTTCTTGTCTCTGGTGTGCATTTCAGAGTATTCTTCAGCTCTTATTCCTGGGCTCATTCTTTCCCTCTAGCTTCCTGTCTTTCCTCAGAGTGCTGCTACAGCACATCCTTGACAGTTATATAGTGAACTACAAATACAAAATTGTGGAGAAACAGCCTCCTGAATTGACTCATTAATGGTGGGGACAGAACTGGTGATTTGTCCTGTTCATATATTTTTTAATAAATCTTTGCTGCTTTGCTAGTAAAGCTCTATTAACAATAAAAGCCAGGAGCCTTAAATACGACCTTCGCATTGTCTGAGTAATAAGATGTATAAGTGTAGTCTAATAAAATGGAGTCAGCCTTAGCGCCATTAACGCAGTAGGCATGAATTCTGTGCCTTGGTGGATAATTTGCCTTTTAACTGGCTGCAAAATGTATTTGTAAAGATTGCAAAGCTATAGGGCTGGATTATCTCACAAGACAGTTGAGGAGAAGGAGAAATTTGGCTGATAAGTCCAAAATGTCTGGCTGAAAGCATTTCTCTTTGATTTGATTATGTTGTGTTATTCTACACAATAAACTATATGTCAGAAATATGGGGCAGGGGTCAGTGTTTTGAAAATGACCCATTCCAGAGCTCTGCCTCACCATATGTGTGGTGACAAATGACTCTGTGCATTTCCCCCTTCCTGATAAAACGTGTAATGTCAAGACTCTAGAAAAATGGGAAGTCTGGCACCCTTGCCCAACTCTTGTCTTATTTTTAAGGTATAAAAATGAAAATGTAGTTTGTAAAAATGTAAAATGTAAGCCACTCTGAGAACCTTTCAAGATATAGAGAGCAGGGTGTAAATACTATGAAACAGCAGTTCTTAACATTTTCTTTATCTGGGACCCCCTGTAATTATAAGTTGTTGCCATGTGCCCTCAAGACTTAAGACCCCCAGGTTAAGAACCACTGTTATAAAACAAACAATAAAGTAAGAAATGTGGGAACCAGTCAAGAATTGTAATCATCTTTGGTTTAGTACATCTGGAGGCTATCAAGTTGGAGAAGGTTGGAATTGGAGCCACCAGCTTCTGTAAAATGACATTTGTATTGTAGCAATGAATGAATAGCATATAAAATTGTCTGCTATAACACAGAAGGGGAAAAATAACATCATTTCAGTAACCCAAACAACATGTGTTTTTCTCTCTCTCTCCTTCCTCTTTAAAACAGAGAAAAGGAACTGTTAATTAGAAAAATGCTCATTGCAAAGGGGGGGCTATTGGTCTCATTATGTACTCCCAATTTCTCTTACTTCCCATTGATTTGCAATTAGCTTTGGCCAGATTCTAGGCTACTGTTAATCAGTACTTCAAGAATTCTAAATTAGTCATTTCTTTCTTCCCAGTGGAAAATTAATCACTACCTCAGGTTTGGTTTTCCTGATTGTGGGGAACACTCAGCACGAGTGAGCCAAATAAAGAGACAATTCCCTGGTTTTGTCTTTTGCCTTAGGTCTCTCAGAAGTTGACCAATCTGAACCTGTTTCTTCAGATACAGAGATGTGTGCATGTTGTGGAACGATGCCAGAATGATTCCACAAGGTCATTATGGAGAAAAATGGCAGCTGGTAAAAAGATCATTGGTCACTGTGTTACAGGATTCAGATTATAGGGGAAAAGATTCTCTCTCAACTTTAGAAGGAAGCTCTTGACTATAAGAGTTGTTCAACAGTGAAATAGACAAGCATTTCTTAACCAATTCTTTACCACAGACCCTCCTTAAAAATCTTTTGTTGCCATGGATCACCAAGATTTAACTCAAGATTTAAAACCCTAAAGTCCATCAAATGTCTTTAAATTTGTTCGTCAAGGGTGTTCAGATTTTGAGAGAAGAGAGAAATAAGTAAATGCACACACTTCTATGACTATATTTTTATTGTGGACTCTAGTAGCCAACACTAGAATTTGGTGCAGCTATAGTCAAAAACCTGTCCTAATCTTGTAGTGAATGGGAAGGGGCATTTGGACACTTTGCGCCTTGTCTTGATACTCTGATGTACGCATGAGTTCATGTATAGAGTCCATGTGGATAAAGTTAATCGATAGGATAAGGAATGCAAACATGGTTCTCATTTTACATAACTATAACCACATGGGATGTTGATTGCTGCCTCTAATCCTACAGTTAAGCCTTGTATTAACCCCTCCCTCTCCACTATACATAGCCATTCTGAAAACTGGGGTGACTGTGCAGGAACTGGAGGCACCTCTGAGCTGCACAGAACTGCTGTTATATGTATCCTGCAGCCGAAGCTGGACATAATTCATTCCTCCAAATTTGATGCAGGTAAATTCATTCATGCAAATTCCTATCAAGCACGAATGGCAGCCCTCCAGATCTTGTTGAACTGCAGCTTCCATCAGCCCTAGCAGGTATATTCAGTGGTGAGGACTGCTGGAAGTTGCAATCCTGCAACTTTGAGAGGGTTCCACTTTACCCACAATGCCTTGAAAGTCTTCTGTGCACACTGGGGCTTGGTTATGAAAACATTGCAAGTGAACAGGTTTCCAGTATCTGATTGGGCTGTTTGCAGATTATAGCTCTTTCTTTTTATGGTCTTTTCTTCTCATGGTTTAAGTTTTTTCCTCTATGCAAGGGCAGGGAATTGTGTGGCCTTCCAGATGTTGTTGAACTGCAGCATTCTTCATCATAAATATACTAGCTTGGGCTCCTGGGGATTATAGTCCACTAACAATTGAAGGATTGTAGTATTCCCAGAATTCCTGCATAGTCACACACAGGTATCTACCTGCAGTGCCTATGTATTCATCCGCTGAGGAGAATGCATTATGTGCCTAATGACACAAAAGCTGCTGCTCTTCAAAAGGAAAAAAAAAAAAAGAAGTGCTAGAAGACCTCCTCTTGTTTTTATGTGAAGTGGTGTCTCTGTGTGTGGCTTTTGCTAAAGTTCATTCGTTGGTTGCTCCTTTATGAACATTAAGCTGAATAGCTTTAAAAGGAGTATTCAAGAACTGGCAGGGAGACAAAATAGCTAGGGAAGTTGGTTCAAACATTGACCAGATGTTCATATTAGGGGCTCCTTCACAAGTTGCAGTTCCCCTTTGTCCAATGCATATTTTGCAACCTGTGAATTTGGTTACTGCGGTTCAGAACCAGCTGCTATTTATAATATAAATTAGCACCCCAGAGTTCCAAGTTTTGATACCCTTGGCAGCAGGGCCATCTGAACACATTCTGTTCCCTTGGCAAAGTGGCAAATGAACATCCCACCCCCCGGTCAAGGTGCATACTATGCCAGTTATGTTATTTTGACATCTCAGGCAGAAAATTTTACAGTTGTTTCTCTTCCTGGCAGTAAAAATACAGTCATGATAAATTGAATAGCTATCAGTTTCTTGCCTCTTCATGATACACCTAAAATCTATTATCTGAGGCACCTGCCTCACTCCACTAATAGGGTCAGTCTTGCTTGCTAGAAGGTTGGTGACAGACAATATCATTAAAAATATTTCCAACTGAGATGGTATAGACACTTTTCTGGTGGATCTTTGGCTACCAAAAGAGGTCCCCCCTTTCTCTTCTTTCTTTGCTTAGGCAGGTTGCCCTGGTTTCCATTTTTAACATACATTAGGGTAATTTTCCTGAGCCAGCAGGTCACTGTATAAATACATAACCAGAGAGAAGGCAGCCTCAGAAGTTGCCTCAAGTGCAGCTTGAATTCTGATGAGAGAGATGGCTTTTTGGAGTCATTCTGCATAACTTGTGGTACACAATGTGCTTCTGAGAGATTTCAAATAATGGTCCTTAGATCCAGGATGTTCAAAATGTAACATTTTCAGCAATGATAAAACAAGAGATCATGCTGTAAGGCATGTCAGAATTTGATGGGAACAGTAGGGAGTATTTGGAGGGGGGCTGGAAAGCATTATCTTTACACCATACCATGTTTGTGTGCTGAGCCCAAGGAAAAAAACACTTATCTGTGTTTTTGTAGAAGGCAGAGCACACCTTTCTGGAGCTAGCAGCCAAGAATATTGATAGAAGAGTTCTCCAAAAAAGTGTCCCCCTCCAAGTCAGCATAGCATAGTGGATTAAAAAAAACCCTTCCCTGTGCTTCAAGGGACATTTTAGTCCCCCAGGTGTGCTATTATCTTGCAAAAGGTATACAGAAATAGAATTATAATGTGAAGGTCATTGTATGACATTTCTACCTGCACAGTTATAAAAGATGTCCCCTAATTTTAACCACTTTAACCACTTTTAAGCACTTCCCCCCCCAGAAATACAGTGTACTCTCCATATATGTGGGGGTTCTGTTCCAGGAACCCTTGCCTATAACAAAAAATGCAAATGCTCCATCCTGTCATTGTTAATGGATGCAACGAGCATGCACTGGCACTGGTGCATCCACTGATGATAATAGGACATGAGGCTTTGCATGAACTTGCATTCATGTTTGTGGAGAGGGCACACTGCACCACCACTGCAACAGCTTGGACAAAAAAAGAAATCTGCTGATTTTTGCCATTGGGGTACATTTTTCTGTCAGCCAACACAGTCTATTAGGACACATAAATGCCCCATACCTTGTTTGGGTGAGGCATGACCCTCTTTGGTTGAAGTTGAAATTGAAATTTCTTTTTGGAGGGATGCAATGAAACCTGTTGGGGTTGGGAAAGTGTGTGTTTTATTTCATCTGATTTTACTTTCTTTCTTCCCTACTTTATGCTCTCTGGCTCTTGGTGTTTGGGTGGAACATATTTGATTCTGTGTTGAATTCACATGCACAATCCTTTGAACATGGGATATATATTTTTTGTGCCACAATGCACTGAAATGCTTTTGGGGGTTAGAAATACCCCACAGCACAAGTCTATCTTGTTACATGTAGGTTAAATAATATTTGGTATAGAGATTGCTTAGATATGTTTATTTTCAGGCCAATTTGGGATTATGTACATCTTGTTTCAAGATTCAGGGAGACAAACTGACAAATACAAGCCAATGATAGACAGTAATTAAAATCAATCAAGTTTTCAATTAAGTTAGACATTTTCCAACAAAAAGGAGCAACTCTGCTAAATTTATTTTTAACTTAATTGATTGACTTGAGCTAGAATTTCAGCATTAACTTCATTCCAGAATCGAGTTATCAGCCAGTTAAATGACAGATCATGCTGTGAAGCCATCAGATCTCGCATTTTCCAGCAGGTTCTTTATCCAAAGCTTAATTCTCTCAGGTTTTTTGAAAAAAATGGCATTTTGATTTTTGTTATTCCCTCGGAATTGGGGAAATTGCAGTGTTTAGGTCACTGCAAAGTAAATGGCTGTAGGAATGCTTGATTATTTTTGTTCATGATTAAAATATGATAGATTAGTTAATTCAAAGATGAAAAAGTTTTAAACCTACAAGTAATAAGGCTAGCTTGGAAGGGGAGTGGCTTTGTATCCTCAAGGTGGTCCTCCTATGTTAGATACTGGACACGACATAGAGGCTCCTCATCTGCCCCAAGAAATTGAATGTTGAATCTTTTAACCCTGGAATTGTTGGTAGGAAGTTAAAGAGAAGAGATAGTAATAGGCAGAGACTGGATGCAAGAGAAGGGTTTTTGGGTGGGATAGATAAGAAATAGGGTTTTCAAAAATTCCTACAGCTGCTTCCTTCTCTCTCAAGCTCAAGCCAGAGATGAAGTGGGGTGAGAAATAAAATCACAGATGGTGCTTTCCAGCTTCATTCAGTAATGCTTTTACTGTGGGCTTTTAATGGCTATTTAACATAAATGTAAGAAATGAATGAATAAATATAAATCAATCAATAACAATAGCAGTTAATTTTTCCCTTTCCAGTGTAAATGCAACTGAATTAGATTCTTTAGCTTATTAATGATTAACTAAATGCATTTAATGTTTCCTTTGAACTTTCCTGTCTTTGACCTCTCCCCTGCCCAATGCAAATTGTGGATGAACAGCAAATGCAAACTACCGGATCCTGCAGTCAGGGTAAACGACACAAAGGCAAATGTGCAAACGTTCTGATTTGGTATAAGCTCGTTTTTTATGTACTTTTAAAAATATATGTGATGGTACATGACAAGACTGCCCTGGAATACTTCTATTCAGAGGTCTGTAAAAAGGGCTCAAATTGTGACTTTGTGCTGGTAGAGTTACAACATTTTTGAAAGTATGCTGTTCTTGATGAACAATCCATATGCCAGTGCAGATGGCTGTCGAGGAAAAAGCTGTCTGGAACTTTTGGACTTCATGTTTTTGTCAGGGAGTAATACTGGGGTTTTTTAGACTCCACAAGCCATTAATCTTGTGACTGAAATCTCCCCCCACCCTCAGCCTCTTTTGTTGTTGGAAACACAGTCACTTTGAATCATGAATATGATTTCAAACACTGTTCTGTTATGATTATTACACATTTTTGTAGCACATATATAAGCACAGTTTCTGAAGCCAAAGAATTAGTCTCTGTCAGACCCTGCTGACAGACCCATTTTCCCTCCTGTTCAAACAGATAAATTTCTTTGTAAAAGAGCATCATTTATATTCTTCTCAGAAGCCTTGATTGGAATCCACCACCACCACCACCCACACTAATTCTATAAATTATAAAATGGTTTGTTGTCTAGATCCTGTTCTCACAGGACTAGCAAACCAGGATTGTATCTCTTCCAGCTGGGGACCCACATGGTGGAATGCTGCTCTATATGAAAATAAACATCTTCCATGCATGTGGGACACAAGCAGGCCTCTTTCTGATAAGGCATTCATTTTCTACATATAGATTTTTTTTATGATGATGGCTGCTGTGAGTCCTCTTGTTTGCATTACAAAGCATTGCATTACAAAGCAGGTCATTGAGAGCTTGGTCTGTTGTCACAGGTCTGTTTCAAAATACAAGTTCCCTGCTATGCAGAACATCTTGATCCCTGACCCTATGAACAGCCCTTTGGCCTTGCTGGTAAGCAGAATTTTGAACCATCCAGCAGGGATGGTAAGGAGGGGCACATGGGGAAAAGTTTCTTGGAGTCATTGCCACAAAGTTCCACAAGTCTTTCCTTCACGCACCACATACATAGTGATTACATTAATGGGCCAAAGGTAGGTGATCTGAAACTTTCCAGATGCTTTGGATGATAGCTCTCCAAATATCTGACGTTTGCCCCTGCTGGCTGGGTTTTATGGGAGATGACATCTAGATGTTTGGGACTATAACATCTAGATGTCACTCTGCTGCCTACTCCTATAACAGGCTTATGAGGTGTGTTGCTTTTTATATCACTAAAGGAAGAGATCTTCAGTGTTAGTTTTTCTGCTGGTCACTTACTATCTTTCTAGGTGCCCCTAAATTCAAATGTGACACACAGAGAGAAGAGACTTCTGTGGACCATCTATAAAGACTGCAATTGATGATAGTCCTTCTATCATGTCATGTGGCTAGTCTGCTATATTTAATTAAACTGTTGTGATCCTCAGTTATTTTCTGCATTCCTCTGGAGAAAGGGGACAAGGCTGTTTCATCCCAACTTTGACGTGATCGCATCTAAGAGCTTAAGCTTCTACTGAATTGAGTAGATTAGAATGGCATCATATCATAATGAGGGTGGAATTCATTCTCCAGTTTGGAATGTTGTGTTGTGCAATCTACTTTGCTTTCTCTAAGTTGTCAGCAATTGTCTATTGTTAGTTTCAGCCCTCTCCCAATTCCTAACTGATGTACAAAGCTGGCATTAACATTCTTCTTGAAGAGTCAAATGTTCATCATGAGATCCACTCACTTAAAGATGATATTCTTTTTCAGGCAGGGGCCAAGTTTGAATAGTTCAGAGAGCAATATCAAGGTGGGAGGACAGAGGGAGTTCAAGGTCTAGTCCGAGGTGGGAATGATACAGCCCTCCAGATGTTGTCAGACTATAACTTCCAGCATTCCTCACCATTGGTCATCCTTGGTAGGAACTGAAGTTGAGTAATATCTAGAGAGCCACATGGTTCTTATTCCATGGTCCAGGCAGACAGTAGGCTTCCCAGAGAGCAAGATCAAGGCATTATAAAGTCTAAGAAGAACTAGGAAGTTAAGGAAGGTACAATCAAGGTTTAGTTCTATTATGCAGACATTGTTGCAGGACCTTCCACCTCAAGTTAGACCTAAAAACTTCAGGTCTGAGAGCATCCCCAGGGATGGTCAGCTGCAGACCATTTTAGGCACTCAGTCCTACTCTTTAGGAGGACTGTGCTCACAGGAACTCCTTTACCCAGACCCTGAGTTCATAGTATTATACAATTTATGTTCCAAGTCTTACAGCTTCTAGGTTTCCTTGTTTCGTTTAGGATATTCCTTAAATAGATTTAATAAGAGCTTCAATTCCCATGATTACCTCTTTGGAGATGTCACAGCGTATCCCAGCTGTACAAGACGTTCAGCACAGTATTAATTATGCACTAAAACCTAATGAGAGCTCTTGACATTTTTCCCACATCTATATTGCATTGTCTTGTCATGTTTTCGTTTGCAATGTCTGTATTGTTTGGGGGGAGTGGGTGGACAGAAAAGTACTGGTCCAATAATTTCTACCTTAATCCTAGCTCAGGGTAATTTTATTTCTCTCTTTTGTAAGACCTATTTTCTCATTTCTTGACCTCTGTGATAGAATAGTTCAAGTCCAGATCAACATGATCCAACTCTGATGTAGCTAATTATATCTCTGTGTCTCCTGATTGTTTTCTACAGGCTGCAAGCTTGCAAATAGCACATTTTGTACTGTGTATGTTAGATTACATTAACTGTTGATTGCATGTAAAATAAGGCCCATTTTTTACTTTCTCTTCCCATCTCCTCCCATGCTCCTGTCTCATCAAATGCCAGCAAAGCTCATTTTTCATTTATCATGTATCCAGGAGTGAGTTGTATTTCCTCTGGGGTGGGATATCAAGGTTCACTATTATCTGAGTCAACAGTGTGGTTCAAAGTGATCTGTGTCGGGGTGAAAATGTGGTCAATACAACCTACTGTGGCCCAAACAAAGTCAGGTAGATCAGGATTCAAAAGGCCAGAGGACAACTCCAAAGGAAGGTGAGGCAAGGAGAGTTTCACCTATTCTCTAACAAACAATTCCCTCAGACTGAGGAACCATGCTTATAAAAGGCCAGCATGAGTCCCCCTTGGCTCCCTAAGTCACCTGACCCCTTCAGGTTTTTTCCTTCTTGCTGTGTTCCTTTCTGCCACTGCAAGGAAGTAGAAGCCACGAGGCTCTAAAGAGCGACAAGGCTCAAGCCATTTGCTGCTGCTGCTGCTGCTCCTGGGAGCACAGTGCCTGGGTCCTGTTACCAGTTTCCCTGGTTTGAGTCCACTGATGCCTTTGCAGGATGGGGTGGCTGTCTTTAAACCAAAGGTTTAAGGCTTGCCTCTTAAGGTTTATTCTTACAAATAGCAGATGGGATGAGAGCCCTGTATCTGAGTCAACATATACCAAGCTGCACTGAAAAACAACAACAAAAACCTTTTGTATCAGGTTAGGAATTGTATTACCTTCCAGATGAATTTGGACTCCTTCTTGGTAGCATCAATAGGAGTATGGTGTCTAGGGAGGTAATGGTACTCTATTCTGCTTTGGTTAGACCTCATCTGGAATACTGTGTCCAGTTTTGGGTACTTCATTTCAAGAAGGATATCAACAAGCTGGAGTATGTCCAAAGGAGGGTGACCAAAATGGTGAAGGGTCTGGAAGCCATGAAGCCCTATGAGGAGCAGTTTGGGAGCTGGGGATGTTTAGTCTGTGAAAGAGAAGGTTAAGAGGGGACATGATAGTCGTGTTTCAATATTTGAAGGGATGTCATGTCGAGGAGGGAGCGGGCTTGTTTTCCACTGCTCCAGAGACCAGGACAAGGAGCAATGGATTCAAGCTGCAGGAAAGGAGATTCCACCTGAACCTGAGGAAGAACTTCCTGACAGTCAGAGTTGTCTGGCAGTGGAATCTGCTGCCTCAATGGAGTGTGACGGAGTTTCCTCCTTCTTTGGAGGTTTTTAAGCAGAGGCTGGATGGCTATATGTTGGGAATGTTTGATGGGTGTTCCTGCATAGCAGGGGGTTGGACTGGGTGGCCCCTGGGAACTCTTCCAACTCTATGATTCTATGACAGCAGTTCCCAGCTGCTCAAGCCAGTATATCTGATGATGAAGAATGCTAGGATTTGTAGCACAACAGCAACTCCTGGAGGACTACACAAATCCTAACCTTGGAAACATTTAAACTGTGAGGACAAAAGGGCATGAAATGAAAGAACTACAGTCTGCTAACTAAGCCAACATCAAACAATGTCAACAGCATGAAATCTGCAGGAACAAATG